>JAVJIF010004016.1:0-294904 GCA_038442645.1 Agave tequilana | reverse complement strand
TTTTCCCTCTTCCTTTGATTTCTCATGATTTATTGGTGAATTTTGCCCTAGTGTTTTTAGTCCATCTAATTGTGCCCTCTCTTCACTTGTTTTGACATGAAAGGATAGATTCTCTGCATAACTGGTGTGAAGAACCCTCACATGTTTTCTTTATAGGAAATGACAAATAAGTGATTGATTTGAGCAAGATTTAGATGATACAAGATAAGAAAGTATAAATTTTTTTTTTTATATTCAACACAGTACTACAATTTTATTGGTGTTATATTCTTTTGCTGGATTTCACCAGTAAATCCTCAAAAAAAAATCCCAGGCTTCCTTTATTGCCTTTCTAACAGAACTGGCATACTCTTCACTGACTGTATGTCTGCAAATTAGTTGAAAAGCTGGGCTTAACTTTCTCTCAAGCTTTTGCAATCTCTCGACAATGTCACTGAAAACCAGCTTGTCGTGCATGATCTTTTATTACATTTGCTTCAATGCACTTGTCGAGGTACTAGGTTGCAAAATGGATGTTCGAAGGAAATTTCGAGCACCTTTTGGCGTCATTATTGACACTTGTAGAATTCTTCAACACAACATCAATAACTAAATATTAGCTTGGTTTTTTTAAAGACAAATAGGATTTGAAACCTTAGTTAAAACTGTCTGAAGGGAGGTTTTCTCTATGATTTCTTCACAAAAAATGTCTGTCTGTCTCTCTGTCTTTACCTCCGCTCGAAAGAGAGAGAGAGAGAAAGAAAGTAGCGCCCTCTCCCTGCGCCGCTCTCTCCCCTCCGTCGCCTTCCCCTCCGCTCAGTGCCCCCTCCTCGTTATTCTCCCCTCATCCTTCTTCATCCTTTTTCTTTCTTCCTCCTCCTCTCTCTCCTCTAGCAAATTTTTAACCCTGCACTGTGCCGCCGCCTACCTCCATTGAAGTTGGTTTATACTGCCTCAGTTGTATACTAAATTTTTTACATAAAAATGATTATTATCAAACCGATCAAAGAGAGATTTCACCCGTAACTCCTTTACAAATTATGTTTTCCATCCGTCTCCCCTCTCTCGCTCTCCATCTCTCTTCCTTTTCTATGATCCGCCACCGATCAGCTTCCCTCTTCCCCCTCTGCCTCTCCCCTCTTTTCCTCTCCCTTCTGTCTCCTCCCAACCTCTCTCTAGCTCTTCTCTCTCCTCTCTCTCTCGCCCTCCCTCCTCTCTCCGCCCTCCTCTCTCACTCTCATTATCCCTGTCAATCAGATTTCCATCACCTAATGGCGGTATAATAATCATACTTATTGTTAAAATTGGCAAAAAAAGAATATTCTTGACTCATTCACAAATTTTAGCCGTCCATCCGTCCGCGTCGGCAAATCGTAGGCCCGGCCCGTGCCTTGCCCCATTTTGCCCCCTGTTTCGCACTTCTCCCCGTTTTTCTCTCGGTATCTGATGGAAAAAAAGAAATCGATAGCCACCGATATAACTTCAAGTCTCAAAAATCTCCAACTCAATTCGGCTAAAAAGTTCGCTGCTTCTTCACCTTCATCTCACCTGTTCGGTAAGCTCTTGATTTACTTTCTAATATGTTCCTTTCTGTGTCAATTTCCTGCTCAAAATGTGAGTTTTGATTGGATTTTAATGCCGCCAGTCAATTTTCTTCAGTTTCATTAGTTTCGCGTCACGGGTCATTGTCAAACTTCCACCTTTTTTCTTTCACTTATGGAAAAGTTTATAACTTGCTATAGATTTCTACTCTTGCAAATAAGATTGCAAAAGGATTCTCTTTTGCTTTGTGTGATGCACGCATATGATTGATTTAATCCAATTACTTAGTATTTGGGTTGATTTTTGAAGCTCATATGCCAGTTATGGGGGTTTGATTGTTAGTTATTGAGTTCTTTGTTTGAGTTTAGTTATTTTGGGTCCTAGTCTCCTAGATTGCCATCAAAACTCAACTTTTTCTTTCGTTTTGTATATAATCCTCAAATATCCTAACTATTTTGTATGTCTTTCGAAATGGTCAAATCGAACATGACCCCATTCGAGCAAAGATGATCATGAAGTTTCTGTTGACAGGAGGTCATCTAAGCTATCTCTCAAGCTTATTATCACACTGTTAATTGTTTTGCATATATGCACTTTGCTTTTTTCATTTTTTCTTAGACTTTGCAATTTACAATTTTCGATGACTTCTGGTGTTAATAATCCTGACTCGATGCCCATCACTGGCATTGAAATGAAACAGTACTCTGTAGCTTCAAATAAAAAAAATATAGGACTATTTCCATGCATCACTTTAGATGAATATTCTAATGTCATTAAGTTAATGAAATTATGTGACATGAACCACCACTTGCAATTGATTTCTTTATAAATTACAACATTGTTTAAACAAAATACTGGAATAACAACAGTTGATGTTTGCTATTACCTGATTATTGTTCTTAATTGTTTTATGTTTAATGATTTTAGCTTTATTTGGACCTTTAGATCCACCATTGCGTAGAAACAAGCCACGAAGTTTAGTCAGCTTATGTCTTGGAGTCATTGGCAATATCTTGAGGATATTGTTGAAGATTTAGCAGATACTGTTTCAGACTTCCCGCCTGATGCTAAGGTATCTTGATGAAATCATTCATTGAATCTCAATGTGCAGTTTCGTGACATCTTTCTTGTTCTCACAGAAAGTCAACCTTATCTTTTTTTTCTTTTTTTTTCTTTTTTTTTTTTTTTTGAGTTTTACCATGAATGCTGCAAATTTGCAGTCATTCTCTTTGTAAGAAAGTGGGAGTTTATTATCTTTAAAAATTAAACTAGATTTAAGAATGTTTCTTACTAGAGATGAATGGATATGATTAATGCAGCTGATACTAAATTTTGGTACAAACGTTTTATGTTGGTGGTGTTAGATATAAGAATATTGAAATTAGGCAATTCTATAATTTCATGCTTATTTAATTAGTAAAAATTTGGATGGGTCCCTTCCACCCTTTCAAATATAGGGATGAAAGTCTAACAGTCGTGATATGCTTATTTAGTTATTTGGCTTGTCTGATTTGCATGTGTGTCTCTGTTAATGTTCTGATCGTCTTTTTTGGGGTATTGAGCTCAATACATGAAGCTATAATGAGGCTGGACACCTACTAGTTAGACACCTTAGTACCATACCAAGTATGTATGTTTTGCATTTTAACAAGCTTTCTATGAAACAAAACCATGTAGATACTTTGTCATGATAATTAAATTTTAATGGAAGATGCTTCCATGATATAATATAAAGGCTAGGATAGGATGCTACATCCTTCTGTCACATTTCACACCCTACCCAACAGAAGATGGGCCTTTTTAGTATAGAATTTCTAGGAGAGAGACAATCATCTTATGGCGTCATGGACTTGGGAGTTTTTCGCTATGCTAACGCTTGGGCGTATATACACTACTCTTCTCTTGAGTGAGCAGTGCTGATTTCAACTAAATCAAATGGTTCTGTCTAAAGAACTAATGTAATCAACTCAAGAGGTCCATTGTTGCTTGATAAAATCGTAGAGAAGTAACTCAAATCTTACAAGCTAGGTAGATTGGTGGTAACTTGAATTGCTCAGCTTAAATGTTTAATTCTAGCTAAATCAGTGCAGGATATAGACAACCTTGATTTGGCACTGATAGAATGAACATGGTGTTGTCTATGTTGTACAATTAATGCATAATCTAAAAGAACGATTGTGGGAGAAATTGTATTATACTTATGAATGTTTAATTTGGAGAACTCGAAAACCCCAATAACTAATTATTATACTGTACAGCTTGTATTGTGGTCTTAAAATCATGAGTGTGTACAAGATTAAGCAGCTTCAGTTGATTTTTTGTTCAATTCTTTATTTTGTGATTTGATTCTATCCCTTAGAATTTTTTTTGAAAGCAACAGTGGGGTTTTGGTTGAGTTATTTGACATTAAAACTTTGGATTCATATGGAAGAAAAAGAGCAAGGGAAAAAGACCATAGGTAATTTGGAAAATCTTGTCACTTGGGTGGTTCATATATTCTTTTTCCTAATTAGGGTGGTTGGTGGTATAGGGTGGTATTAATCTGGGCAGGTTTACCCTTTTTGTTCATAATGCTCCCACCTTTTTAATATCAATGTATGACAGTAAGGCTGCATATCCTAAACCTGATTTACATTTTGATAAAATAACTCTGAAGGATGTTTATTTACTGTATGACCGTGGTTTAGATTGCATGATCGAAATTGTAAGCTTATTTTCATTTTTGATAGTTCACATGCACATGAAAACATGCAATCACGTGCATAGTATACACAAACGAATCTATCTGTGTACTTAATTTTCTCATGATTAAAATGCACCTGATTTGATGCCATCAAACCATTAGATTTGATTTGCTGTTGGAATGTTATTCTGCATGATCTAGATACTTTTGAAAACTTTAGGCATTTGATATAATAGTAGTTGAACGTGGTGGAATTTCTGTTAGATGATCAATGTTCAATTTTTGCATTTGAGATATTTTAGTCAAACCGTGGTTTTCTCCCATGACTCCTTCACAAATTGTGTACGTCCATATGTTCGTCTTCCCTCTCGCTCTCCGTCTCTCCCTCCCTTGCTCTGATCCGCCCCGCCAGCTCCCCTCTTCCCCCTCTCCTCTCTCTGGCTCTCTGCCTCTCCCCCCTTCCCCCTCTCCCTGTCTGCCTCCCTCTCCCCGCTTCCCCCTCTCCCTCTCTCTAGCTCTCCTTCTCTCCTCTCTCTCTTCTCTCTCTCTCTCTCTGCCCTCCTCTCTCCATCTCGTCGCCGCCGCCGATCAATTTCCTTCTGCCCCGACAGCAGTATACTAGTTAATACTTCGAGATTTATTTCAGTTCTCACTGAAAGTATGCTAGTTCAAACTCCCGCATATAGCGTCAAGCTAATATAACAATAAGATTATACATCGTGAATGTGTGTGTGTGTGTAAGTGTGCTTGGTATGTGTGTCTATGCTGCACACAACCTACCATAAAGAGTTAATAACCCCTCTCTGCGTGCGTGCGTGTGCGTGCGGTGTCTTTGGGCAAGTAGGATGTGCATGGACTATCGTAATGGAAACTTTCTGATGAAAGCATTCCTTCTCAGCTTTTGATTGAATTGCGATTGAATTATGAGCGTGTACTTATGATTGAATTGCAATGTGACTATATTGGGTTGTATCTCAAAATTTTTTAGATGAATCCACTTTAACAAAACCCTCTCCAATGCTGGGATAGAGTGGTAGGGACTCAAAGTATGGCTTCTGTTATAGAATCGGTTTTGGATTACTTTCTTGTTTTATCGAGTAAAAAGGATGGCATCAAATATCACTTCTAAGCAAGGGTCTATCTCGTTCATGAATCTTGGTTGTCAAGATAACATTTTAATGTTGTCCTTCTTTTTCTTGATGAGTTTTCAATACTGGGGTTTAGGAGACTTCCCACTAATGCTAATCCTAGTAGTTCAGAAATCGCTCTTTGCTCATGATGAACTTCTGGGGACGTTCACTTTGACACCAAACACACATTCTAGTATGAAGTTTCAAATCTACTGAATGATGTGATTGTCACTTTTACACCAACAATGCCTACTAGCATGAAACTTCAAATCTACTCAAAATTGGCTTTTTGTTGCTAAATTATCTCCTTCTTTTTCCCATTTCTTTTTATATTACGCTGTGTGGCATGATGATTGCTGTTGACTAGATATGTCATTTATATTACAGGATATGAACAGAGCTAAAAGCGGTTATTGCAGAGGAAGCTTGAGGAGTGATTTTACAGCTCGTGGACCTGTAAATATCTTGAAGCCTGAACTAAATGATGTGGAAGATATTCATGGGAGGAGTTGGATAGCATGGACATTGGCAAGGGTGCACCATCATTATGCTGGCTAGTATGGGTAATGCAGTTCACCTTCAATAAGATGCTCTGAAGTTCCAGTTCTCTTTGAATCCTTGCCATTTTTTCGTAGGTTTATTTACAGTGATTAGGAAATTCCTTTCAAATTCTCTTATGGGGGAAATTATTATATAAGATATTACACTTCTGTCGCATATTGAGATGAGGGATCTGCGGGTTTCAATAGTGGTTATTTCTTTTTCCTGTATACAAACTTATGTCATCTGGCAATGCAGGACTTTGTTTCAGTATGTGTTTGTTAAACTTAGTTACTTAAATGAGTGTTTATGTTATTAGGAGTTAAGGAGTCTCAAAGTTATTAATTTTTAAGGAGTCCTACTCATATTTCTGTAATTACCTATAAATAAGAAGTATTGAGAGAGGAATTATGAACTCTCTCTATTAGATTTTTTTTCCTCTAAAATTCTGACTTGATATCAGAGCAAGGTATGATCAAAAAAAAGTTATATTCATCTAAAAAAGCTAGTTGCCTTCAAGTTTCAAAATCCTAGATGTCTCTTGATTCAAAACCCTAGCCATGATCAAGTGTCATCTTCCCTGCCCTTTCTTGCCACCAACTGATGCTGCCATATTTTGTAACCTATGTTATCTCTGTTCTCTCCAGATAGTTTTGCTATCCTCCTTGTTGCCTCTCATAGGTATTGTCGATGCCCTACTGTGCTTTTTAAAGTCCCATCGTGATTACTATCTTTTGTTGTGCGTCTAATATACTGATATGATCTTCTACTATTGTGTCTACAATGTGGATTGCAGATGTTCTATGTAACTACTGCTGGTTGGCTATCTTTCTATCTGACTACCTTTATGTAAAAGGTCATCTTATTCTTCATTCTACTACTACTTTTTCAAGTTTCTTTATTGGAGTTACTGTTATAAGAAGTTGTCATTTTCTACTGAGTTTGAGGATATCTCAAAACCTCTCCTACTGATTTTGAGGCTCTCAAAATATTACTTCTACTGAGTGAGGATCTTCAAAAATCTCTATTTCTACTGAGCTTGAGTATCTTTAAAATCTTAATTATTCAAGAAGATGAATACAATCTTTCATGTTGTTTTTATCCAAGTGTTTGATTCGACTCAAATTCAGTTTGCTTTAGTTTGCAGTTTCAGTATCAACATATCATTGATTCAGCAGTTGACATCAACATTAGAAATCTTACTCTCTTTTTGGGAAAACTTTGGTTAGGAAATTTTTTCCAGTCTTTGTAACAAGTTGGATATGATTGTTATGCTCTACCTTGAGGGAGAGTGTAAAACATAGTTACTTAAATTAAGAATTTTTATGTTATTAGGAGTTCTAAGTTATTAATTTCTAATTATAGGAATGCTACTCATATTATGAGATGTATTTGTAATTATCTGTAAATAAGAAGTATTTGTTGGAATTGAAGAATATAAAAGTGAATCTTTGAGCTGAATTATGGCAAGATCCGTTGATGAATCAATTAGATGATGGTTGGAGTGTGTTCTCCTTCCATTGGGGATGAACGTGGTATATTCACATGTTCAATTCCGACTTCGAATGAATGAGATATTCAAGTCTAAAGATTGCCTAATTCAAAGCTAAAATGGGACTAAATGTAGCTAAAAACGTTTAGTCCCACATTGGCCATGGGATGGAAGTTTGTGGTGTATAAATAGAGAAAATCGAGAACAAAGGGCGTGCCCTTGGGTACTTGGAGTTTTCGCGCGCAAAAAAGGAGGGAACTATGCCGCATATGATCTACGCGCGCGCCGCCGCTGGCGGCGGCGGCCGGCCGGCGTCGGTGCCGGGCCGGGCTCGGGTTCGGGTTCCCTACCCGGCCTGGTTCTTTTTGAATCGGGTCTCGCGGGTATGGTTTGCGACCGAACCAAATCCGCTCCGCTCCGGATCCGAACCGCCCGCCAACGGTTGTCTGCAAACGGATCCGAACCGCCCGCCAACGGTTGTCTACAAATGGATCCGAACCGCCCGCAACGGATGTCTGAAAACTGTCGTGCGGTTGGGCGGTTGGACCGTTGTGCGGTTTGGACAGTTGGGCGGTTGGACCGAACGGTTGCGACGGTTCTGTCCGAACCGCCGCAACTGTTGGAAATCTTAAGACAATTATTATTGAAGTTTTCTACTTTGTTCTATTTGAACTTGAAGAAAATGTCTGAGACTAATCAAGATAGTACAAGTAAGGCACCAAACATGCAGTTCCAAGCTTTGATGCCTACTCCACTTCCTAACTCGAAGCCGGAGAAGCCAGGAAAGTTTGACGGCACAGAATTCAAGAGGTGGCAACAGAAGATGCTCTTCTACTTGACCACTCTTCATCTGGCCAAATTCCTGCAGGAAGATCCACCAGAACCCGGAACTGATCGGGACTCAGTCCTTGCAGTCGATGCTTGGACACAAGGTGACTTCCTTTGCCGAAATTATGTTTTAAATGGACTGGATGACTCTTTTTACAATGTCTACAGTCCCATCACAACGACAAAGAGTTAGTTGGGACAGTCTTGACAAGAAGTACAAGACTGAGAATATTGGTACCAAGAAGTTCGTCGTAGGACGTTTTCTGGAGTACAAAATGGTGGATAGCAAGACTGTAATCAGTCAGGTGCAAGAGTCCAACTTATCTTGCACGAGATAGAAGCCGAGGTATGATTCTTCCTGAAACTTTTCAGGTTGCAACTATCATGGAGAAACTCCCACCAGCGGGGAGAGACTTTAAGAACTACCTGAAGCACAAGCGAAAGGAGCTAAAGTTGGAAGATCTCATTGTGAGGCTTCGTATCAAGGAGGACAACCGCAAGTCTGAGAAAAGGAGCAGCAAGAACTCCTACGAAGCAAAAGCCAATGTAATCGAAGACTCAAAGGGGAAAGCGTCTACTTCCAAAGGCTTAAAGCGGAAGAAGACTTCCCAGGGGTACAAAGGCAAGGCCAAGAAGGCAAGAACATGCGCTTCAAAGGAATCTGCTACATCTGCAACAAAGAGGGGCATAAGGCGAATGAATGTCGCAGCCGTCTTAAGAAGAACAAGAAGAGCCATCTACAGGCGAACTTGACCAACCATGAATCGTCAAGTCTTTCAGCTGTAGTGTTAGAAGTGAATCTGACAACCAATAATAAGGATTGGTGGGTAGACAATGGAGCTACCCGGCACATCTGCTCTGAGAAGTTATTATTCTCTGAATATTAAAGACTAGAGCAAGATGAGCAACTATTCATGGGTAATTCAGCCGCCTCAAAGGTTGAAGGAAAGGGCAAGGTCATCCTGAAGTAGACATCGGGAAAAGAGCTTACTCTTAACGATGTGCTTCATGTTCCAGACATCCGCAAGAATTTGATCTCCGGATCAATACTTAGTAAGAAAGGATTTAGAATGGTATTTGAATCCGATAATTTGTACTTACTAAGGGAGGGATGTATGTGGGAGAGGGTTATCTTGTTGATGGACTTTTTAAAGCCAATGTTGCAGTGGTAGATAAAAAGTCTATGTATTTGTACCCAAAGCTTATAAATAAAGGAAAATCTTCTTTTTATTTGCTTGAGTCTCCTATTTTGTGACATGCTAGATTAGGGCATGTAAATTACAAGTCATTAAAGAACTTGTGTAATCTGGGATATATTCCTAAACTCAACTTGGAAGAAATTCGCAAGTGTGAGATTTGTGTTGAGGTCAAGTTGGCGAAAAATTCATTTCACTCAATTGATCGAAATACAGAACCTTTAAGGTTAATTCATAGCGATCTGTGTGATTTGAAGTTTATGCCAACTAAAGGCGGTAAAAAATATTTCATTACTTTTATTGATGACTGTACAAGATACTGTTATGTGTATCTTTTAAACAGTAAGGATGAGGCAATAAATACGTTTATAACATATAAAGCCGAAGTTGAGAATCAACTCAACAAGAAAATCATGATTCTAAAATCCGATAGAGGCGGAGAATATGAATCAAATGATTTTAGTGAGTTATGTGCTAATTTTGGTATAATCCATCAAACTACAGCACCATACACTCCTCAGCAAAATGGAATTGCTGAACGGAAGAACAGAACTTTGAAGGAGATGGTAAATTCCATGCTCGTAAGTTCTGGAGCTCCGCAGAAGTTGTGGGGGGAAGCTCTATTAACTGCAAATTATATCTAAATAGAGTACCCCACAAGAAACTTGGTCTTATACCATTTGAGTTATGACATGGAAGAATACCTTCCTACCATTACCTCAAAATGTGGGGGTGCCTTGCAAAGGTGCTGGCACCATTACCTAAAAAGACTAAGTTGGGAGCAAAAAACTATGGACTGCATATTCATAGGCTATGCCTTGAATAGTAGTGCCTACATATTTCTGGTTCATAAATCAGAAATACCAGATATTCATGTAAACATGATTATCGAATCTAGAGATGCTGTGTTCTTTAAAGACATCTTTCCCTACAAACGGGAAGCAGATAAGACTTCTGGGAAAAGAACACACGAGATGGCATTCAGGGACGAAAGCCTCGAGGAACCAATTGTTAATGCGAAAACTGAACCAAGAAGAAGTCAGAGATCTAGAATCTCAAAATCTTTTGATCCAGATTTCATAGCATACGCTATTGAAAGCGAGCCTCAAACATTTAAAGAGGCTATGTCAACCCAAAAGACAAATGTGGAAAGAAGGTATAAATAGCGAAATAGAATCCATACTAAGTAATCATACTTGGGAATTGGTAAACTTGCCTCCTGGCAGTAAACCAATTGGGTGTAAGGATTTTCAAACGAAAATTAAAACCCGATGGATCTATCGATAAGTACAAGGGTAGATTAGTAGCCAAGGGTTATTGACAAAGAAGGACTTGACTACTTCGATACTTACACAGTAACAAGAATAACGTCCATTTGAATGTTGATTGCAATTGCAGTATTGCATAACTTAGATATCCATTAAATGGATGTCAAGACTGCATGCTTAAATGGTGAATTAAATGAAGAGATATATATGGAGCAACCTGAAGGATTTATAGTCAAGGGCCAAGAACACAAGGTGTGTAAATTGGTAAAAATCCTTATACGGTTTAAAGCAGGCTCCTAAACAAGCATGAGAAATTTAATAGTATCATGATCAAAGATGGATTCACCATCAATGAATGCGATATAAGTGTGTTTACACGAAAACAGTTGGAAATGCATGTATCATTGTTTGTCTTTATGTAGACGACATGTTGATACTTGGGACTAATATTGAAATTATTAAGTCCACTAAAAGAATGTTATCCAACAGTTTGACATGAAGGATCGGGGTTGCTGATATAATTTTAGGAATTAAAACACCAGAACACCAGATGGAATCAGTCTATCTCAATCTCACTACGTGGATAAGATGATAGAAAGATTCAAGGATCATGGGATAAAGGAGAATACAAATCCTTTTCTCCCACACGTCCACCTTCATAAGAATACAAGAACTGGAATACGCCAGTTGGAGTATTCTCAGATTATCGGAAGTCTAATGTATTTGATGAATTGCACTAGACCCGATATTGCTTACGCTGTAAGCAAGTTAAGTAGATACACTAGTAATCCTAGTGATCTACATTGGACCGCTCTACTATGAGTATTGGGTTACGTATCACATACCAAGGAATATGCCTTGAGATATAGACAGTATCCACCTGTACTTGAAGGATACAATGATGCTAATTGGATTGCAGATTCTGAGGAATCAAAATCAACTAGCGGATACATATTTACTCTAGCAGGAGCACCGATATCTGGAAATCTTCTAAGTAAACATGTATTGCCCGTTCCACTATGGAATCGGAATTCATAGCCTTAGATAAGGCTGGAGAAGAAGCAGAATGGCTTTGACAATTCTTAGAAGATATACCATTATGGCAAAAGCCAGTGCCCGCTATATGTATACACTGCGATAATCAAGCAGCTATATCTAGGGCACAAAATGTTATATACCAACGGTAAGTCTAGACATATCGTCGTAGACATAATACCGTGAAGCAGTTGCTCTCAAATAGAATTATCTCTATTGACTTTGTATCATCAAAGGATAATTTAGCGAATCCGCTTAATAAAGGTTTAAGTGGAGAGGTGTAAACTGCGCATCGAGGGGAATGGGTCTAAAAGCCTAACCTTACCGAGTCAGCTTAATGAAAACCTCACTTAGCGACTGGAGATCCCAGGACTAAGTTCAAGAGGAAAACTAGTTATGATTGACTCAGCAAGTAAGCACTTGGGAGCTTGACTCCAATCCATTCCTAAGGTGCACATAAGGGCTTTTCTACAAGTGGATTAAGGATAAGCTAACGCTTTTAATGATGCCTATAATCTTGTTACTATACAAGTGGAGTAGAGTAGACTACTCTTATATGACGAACCTCTGTGAGTATGAGTTGGGTCGGCTCTTTGGAATTTCTATGGAGCCTGTTATTCCCTAAAGATACTCTCTGAAACCAAGAATGTCCAGTGCCAAAACGGACACACCGAGAACCAAAGTTGATTTGGAATGTCACTGTGTGAGGCTTGTTGACTTGGCTTACACTAACGGCTAACAGTTCAAGACCTAGTTCACTGATAGCCAGTAGGTCCGATAAAGCTTTCGCTATGGAAGGTCAAGACCTAGTTCACCTATCCTGATGCAGTTTCTTTTCTAAAGTACCTTTCACAATAGAGTCAGTCTCTTTGTGTGTCATTTCCTTGAATCTCCATTCATTGTGGGGGATTGTTGAATTGAAGAATATAAAAGCGAATCTTTGAGCTGAATTTATGGCAAGATCCGTTGATCAAATCAATTGGATGATGGTTGGAGTGTGTTCTCCTTCCATTGGGGATAAACGTGGTATATTCACATGTTCAATTCCGATTTCGAATGAATGAGATATTCAAGTCTAAAGATTACCTAATTCAAAGCCAAAATGGGACTAAAGGTAGCTAAAAACATTTAGTCCCACATTGCGCCATGGGATGGAAGTTTGGTAGTGTATAAATAGAGAAATGAGAACAAAGGGCGTGCCCTTTGGGTACTTGGAGTTTTCGCGCAGTGAAAAGGAAAGGAACTATGCCGCACATGCGTGCGCGCGCGCCGCTGGCGACGGCCGGGCCGGCGCGGTGCCGGGCCGGGCTCGGGCACGGGCTCGGGTCCGCGTTCGGGTTCGGGTTCCCTACCGGCCTGATTCTTTTGAAATCAGGTCTCGCGGGTATGGGTGCGACCGAACCAAACCCGCTCCGCTCCGGATCCGAACCGCCTGCCAACGGTTGTCTGCAAACGGATCCGAACCGCCCGCCAACGGATGTCTGAAAACTGTCTGTGCGTTGGTTGGGCGGTTGGACCGGTTTTCCTTTCTCAGACACCACCAACCAAGCAAACAATCTCTCTCTCTCTCTCCTCTATCTCTCCTCTCTCTCTCTTTCTATCTGAGTTCTGAAGCAGAAGTAAGTCTGCGTTCTGAACTAGGAAGTAGAGTTTCAAAGCGACTTCCAGCGAGAAGTGAGAATCCGAAGCGACTTTCAAAGGAGATTCTGCAAAATTCGTTTCTGAAAGAGGGCTCAGGAAATTCAACAGATTCTTTTAATAGAATTATTGTTTGAATCTGGGACTTCTGAAGAAGAATATTCTTCAACCTTCTTTCGTCCTCAACAGTGGGTGCTACTCTAAAGTAAAGGCAAATATTCATCCGAAATTTGTCCTTGTACCGCTGCTTCAACGATCCTGTGAAGGTATTGGTTGATTACGGTTCGACCGTACGGTGATTTGGTAGTGCTATCCAAATACCGTGAAGGAGTGTTGTATCTTGGGAGACCAGCGTCCATTATCCCGTTAGCACCGGTGCGGGGGACGTTATTGTCTTAAGGAGATTCGCTTTAAGCGTACCTCACTCCAAAATACTGTATAAGTGGATTAAGTCCTTTATACAGGGGATATACTTTATAGTATATCGAGACTGATTTAGATTCAGTCTAATGGTGTTTAACAAGGAAGGAAATTGAAAGGTGGTTCTTAAATTAAGGAACGTTCTATTGAACGGAAAACCTCCCACCTGATATTTGCCGACCTGGCCAATTAGATTGTTGATATTTCAGTGATCTTGAATAGTTGTCAGATTGATTCCTGTTAAGCAGAAACTAACAATATTTAGGAAGAATTATGAACTCTCTCAAATATTTTCCTATAAAGTTCTGATAGAGTTGTAAACTCTACTTAGGAGCTCTTTTGTGCCTTCGTCGTCATCTCCTTATTGAACCAGAGAGAAAGGAGGAAGAGAGCCAGTGGTGGGGTTGGGTGGGGAAGAGGTGCTGTTACACTTTGCCTTATTTTGAGAATCAGCTAGGTTTTGGCCATGTTGGTGTTTTGTCATGTACTGTCTATGCTCTCTCTGTTTTATTCACATAGGCAAATCCTTCCATCTCTGATGGATCCATCTAAGGATGGCTGTGAAAATTATTTAATATCATATTGCATTAGAATTATTCACATTATTAGATCACAAAAAAATTGGCATGAGGAGTTTACCAAATGGTTTCTTTGCTTGGAAATTAATGTAATATGTTATATGCACGCTAACGGCTGCCTTACCTGTGCGTGAAATCTGACTTCGTTCCTGCTTGATTAGATATCGAATAAAGAGTGCATTTTTAGCCAGTGAGCAAATACTCTGTTGACTTTCCACTTTGGTAAGATATTGGTGATATACTTCTAATGTTTCAAAATTATTTCAGAGCATGTAAGTAGACATATGTCGTGGGGTGTATATCAGCTAATTTAGTGCAGTTGATAATCATAGATTGGGCTGCTCGTTCCTTTAACTTCTGCGATCAATTTTCTAACTACGACTTTGCTAACCAAAATTATACATTCATGAGTATGGTATTGTCAAAGAGCATGTGAATGTGTGGTGATATCTTTCGTTTCCCGTTTTTGCAGCTTTAGATAGATGACAATTCAAGAACAATCTTGGCAACCGAGTGTCCCCGAATTATGGTCAAACCAAAGCATCACCCATCGGCTTCTGAGGAGTACGAGTTTCCCATCGAAGCAATGGCATGTGTCTCGCTGGACCATTCTGTAGCGGGAGACATTGATCCCAAAACCTGGGGCTGTTCTGGTGCTGCTCGAAGAGCACCAATTCTGTCTGCATGGCGGAGAAACTTAGGCTCGCCTTCTTGGAAAGAGATGCTCAATTGGCCCCCAAGAGAGCAAAGAATGCGAGGCAGCAGAGACGAAGAGCAGAGTGGGAGTGGCTGATTGCCTCTCAAGCAAGCAAGTCCTGGCGCGATATATAAGAGGAGAAGGTTACCTGCTTTGCTTGGTCGAGCTGTAATTGTAAAATAAACTACAGCTCTTCTTCTTTTTGGCTGTTTTTTTTCGCGTAAAAAGTCGTAAAAGGCCGTAATTCGTAAATGACTTGCAACCCATTATAACTACAGTGTTTGTTTGGACCAGTAATTTGTAAAAGACTTACGCAACCCAATTATCACTTACTTACAATTCCTTATATTATTTGTGATCATACAAATTTGTATTATTTTTTATATTAATATTAATTTTTTTAATATTTATATTTTTAGTATTTATAAACAATATTTAAATTTACACATTATAACAGCCAAATACTGTAAAACGCATACACTTTCTCATTTATAATTTTATATTATCAACCAAACACTGTAAAACTTACATGCATGTAACTCATTTACAACTGTACAAAAAGTTTACCAATTATGACTTACGAATTACTATCAATTACAACAACCAAATAGACCCTTTGTTTGGCACGCAATGTGTTTTGTTGTTTTTTGTTTTGAAAAAAAAAAAAAAAAATTCTAGCAGCATAGAAATTTTCTTGTGGCTGTGCCGTTTGTGCACTCTCTATTTCATTTCATCTTTTTTCTCTGTAGAGGTTTGGTATGAATCTGATGTGCTAATGTTCATAATCCCCAGACTGGCCTTTGATTCCCAATAGTTGTGACTGAAACTTTCCAGTTTTTCCTCAATGAAATCACAACCTATGGAAAAATCCAAATAGGGAGAATTATCGTTTCTATTCTGTGATTCATGTGATGGATTGTAGTAGCTTGGATAAATTTGCTGACAACTTATTGATTTGTGTTCGGGTCATTCTTCTCCTTCGCAGTGCTCCCTCTGAGTCTGAGCTACCTTATGTAAGGGGTCGTTTGTTTCACGTAAAACTCCGTAATTCGTAAATGACTTACTATCTAGTTACAACTACGGCGTTTGTTTGGACCGTAATTCGTAAAAGACTTACGTAACTCAACTAACACTCACTTGCAACCCCGTTACCACTCACTTACAGCCCAGTTACAGTTAATTTTGTGGTCACAAATTTGTATTATTTTTATATTAATATTAAATTTTTTTAATATTTAACTTTTTTAATATTTATTGCAGTATAAAACTTTTAAAATCACCAAATAGTTAATCTTGTGGTCAGCTTTTCACTTACGACTTATACATTACTATAACCAAACATCGTAAAGTACAATACACTTTCCCACTTTACAATTTTATATTATCAACCAAACACCGTAAAATTTACATTCATGTAACTTATTTACAATTGTAAAAGACTTTACCAATTATCACTACGAATTACGGCCAGTTACGACAACCAAACAGACCCAAGAGAATGGAAGATGAGAATGAGATATTGTTGAGCAAATATAAACCAAAAATACCGAAAAACTTTGATTATACAAAGATGAGAATGAGATAATTCTCACAAAAGATATCAAAGACTAATAATAAAAAAAAAACTCAAATTTAGACTCTGCTTACAGTACAAACTCACACATGCTGACAGTACAAACTGCCGAATCACAAATACAATTATAAACATAACTTGCTATTCTTTCTATAATTCCCTAGGAGAATGAAATAATTATGGAGTGATGTCCCTCATTGAGATTTCTGTGGCGCGACCAGAGATCAGGTAGTTCGGAACATTATCAAGTCCCTGGCAGCGTGAATGGAAAAAACACACAGACACACACAAAACCATAGATAAAGGTCAAGTAATAACTAATAACATAGAAAATAGTTCAAAAATAAGAAACGAGGGCCTGAGGAACAAGAAACAAGGTATTCGAGCATATATGAATCTGGGAAATCCAGGCTGATCCGAGACAGTTTCACGCATAACAAACAGAGAATGTCCATATTCACAAAGGTTTTGCCAATACACTCTAAAATAATATTGACCAGGAACAAGAACTAGAAGATATACCATAGAGATTCATTCCTATCACGCGTAACGAACAGAGAATGTTCAGATTTACAAAAGGTTTGCCAATACACTCTAAAATATTATTGACGGAACAAGAACTAGAAGATATAAACCATAGAGATTCATACCCAGACACAAAATTAAAAAAAAAAAAAAAAATATGAGAGGATACAATAATAAAGGAGAGCTCGATACCTAGTTTATTATAGAAAAATGTCTTGTATCACAATTAATAACAAAAGCAGAATCTATGAATTGGCATGATTGGCATTAGCATAATATTTATCAAATGAATAACCCATGTATCTTGCTTAGGCTCTTAGCTATAGCTTGTGTAATAAAATGCAGAGGATGTTTGGTATTACTGATAACATGTGCACGGACTCAGTATTATGCACTCAAAACTACGGAATCTGCCAGAAATCAAGAGAAGGATGTACATGGTCTTTGATTCGCCAGCAGAGCCCACACATTGCTAAGATATTCTGTCCACTTTTACTTCATGAACATACGCGTGTGTGTGTGTGTGTGTGTGTGTGTGTGTTTGATCCATTAAAGGACTTGCAAAGTACAAGCAATGACAAATATCAAAACCCCATCATACATATTTCCTTTCTTTCCTTAATTTTATATGATTCTTATTCTTTTCGTATGGAGGACAGATTAGCCTTAGGGTCTATTTGGTTGTCGTAACTGACCGTAATTCGTAGTTGTAATTGGTAAAGTCTTTTACAATTGTAAATGAGTTACATGTATGTAAATTTACGGTGTTTGGTTGGTAATATAAAATTGTAAAGTGGGAAAGTGTATTGTACTTTACGGTATTTGGTTATCGTAATGTACAAATCGTAAGTGAAAAAGTTGACCACAAAATTAACTATTTGGTGATTTAAAAGTTTTAATACTGCAAATAAATATTAAAAAAGTTAAATATTAAAAAAAATTAATATTAATATAAAAAAATATTACAAATTTGTTATGACCACAAAATTAACTGTAACTGGGCTGTAAGTGAGTGGTACTGAGTGCAAGTGAGTGTTAGTTGAGTTACGTAAGTCTTTTACGAATTACGGTCCAAACAAAAGCTGTAGTTGTAACTGGGTAGTAAGTCATTTACGAATTACAGAGTTTTACGCGAAACAAACGGCCCCTTAACTGAATGCCCTTTTCACTTTTACTTTTACTTCATGAACGGATAGATTTTTTATCCTTAAAGGACTTGCAAAGTACAAGCAATGACAAATATCAAAATCCCATCATACATTTTCCTTTCTTTCCTTAATTTTATATGATTCTTAATTCTTTTGTATGGAGGACAAATTTAGCCTTAACTGAATGCCCTTTTCATGTAAATGGCCCTCCATTCAAATAAGTAAAGCTCATGAGAACTGTTAACAGACAGGCCATTTGAAAAATAATAGAAGTCTGGAAAGAACAAAACAAGTCATAATATTGAGTTGTCATACCTCGAGAAATCAAATAGTACATGCATGTCTACTTCAAGTTTGTGCAATTATTAGTAGAGCATTATGTAAGTGTGAAACAGTCAGAAGTTTAGACTCCCTGGGAAAAAAACTCAGGCTGTGTCATGATGTGTATCATCATGGACAAGCTGTGAAATGATGTATATCATCATGGACATGTAACCACATATTTAAAAAACAAGAAGAGTGCAGAGAAGTAGCTATATCATCTATAAAGAACACATATTTCCAGACAAGCTAAAGATCACCATTCTGGATCAACCATATACTGAAAGATAGACTGGCATTGAAGATTGCCTGAGTAAGTGCATGAAATCACAGGAAAGAATCTTGGACAGGTAATAGGAATATTTATAAAGAAAGACAACATTAAGTTTTGTAGTTAAAGAAATATACTCTTCTACTTTTTCTATTCAATACATAATATTTAGTGCTTTTTAATTATTTTTGTAATTCCTTCAGTGTCTTCTTGCAAAGCATATATACATATAATGTAAATTTATACTTACACCAGCAAGTGCACATGCCACAACAAGAGGAGGGGAAGCCAGATAGTTAGCTCGAGTCAAGGGATGCACTCGACCTTCAAAATTCCGATTCCCAGGAAGCACAGCAGCAGCCACAATGTCTGTGACAGCAAGTTAAACATATAGGAAAATGATGTTTATTTAATAGAGGCCTGGACATACACATCAAATAAGACTACGAACACATAAAACATGGACATATTAGACAGACCATTTTCTGAGATTGCAGCGGTAACAGACTCATCCAAATCCCCGGAGTTCCCAATACATGTAGCGCAGCCATATCCAACAATATGAAAGCCTTGCTGATTTAGGTATTGTTGTAGGCCACTACATATACATATACAACCGCAATTCATCAAAATTCAATTTCTTATGGATATAATATTATGTACACAAAATAATGAAACTGATCGTGTTAATGTACACAAAGCATCACTCAGTCCAATTTACACCTCACAAGCTTCTAATATATTGAAAGATCCCAACTTTGTTACTTTTAAGCAAATATTTGGTGACAACCCCAGAACCAGGGGCAAGACTCGTCTTAATCCATGGCTTGACCTGAAAGTAGTTAATACAATCATTGGCTGTAATAATGCAACATAAAATACCACAGAATGAGTGTTAAATAAAACTAATCTTAGACATTGAAATTGGACTAGAAGATGAAATGGTTGCAAAAAGATAATGGTAACTACTCCATGAAATAGGAATTAAAAAAAAAAAAAAAAAAAAAACCAACCTCAAGACCGAGTTCACAGGCCTTTTTTGCTACAAGACCAGCACCAAGCATAACACTGGGATTTGAGGTGTTTGTGCAGCTTGTTATAGCAGATATGGCAATGCTATCATGCTTGAGCTCTGCAATCTGTCCATGGAAATCAAATTTCACAACTTTCTCTTGTGATTCCTTTGGCACTGCAAAGCCCTGCAAGTTTAAAATGCTTACCTTTTGTTGGGTGTTAAATGATATCCTTGGAAGGTGTTATAGTCAAGTGAAAACAAAGTAATATCAAGGCAACATGGCTGAATATCACCAAGCTGGTTATGTTGATACCAGATCTACTGCAAGTAATATGATTATAGTAGAAAATATAGGTGATTTCTGGCATTCAACAATGATGAATTAACAGAAGAACTTGCTTGATTCAGAAATTAAGATAGAAATACATCTGAAACTTCCTGGATGTAGAACAGGGGATAGAGAAAAAATAAATATGGATAAAAATTAGGGATTGTAGAAATTGGGGGAAGATAACATGATAAAGATTGATTCTGGCTTCACCACCAAGGAGATCTCTCCCACTCAGCACATCAGGTACATCACCATGCAGAGATTCAACACAAAACAAATAATTGCAATGCAAAATTTAAATTCTCAAATCAACTGAACTCCCAAAACAAATGCAAGTGTTAGCCTTCTATAAGCCTCACATAAAAGACATCTCTCACCATATCCAATATGAGACTAAAATAAAGAAGTAAAATAAGCCTAGCCTAAATAAAAAATAAAAGAGCCCAAATAAAGGATAAAGCCTAATGATTCTCATCACTTCCCCTAACAAGAAATATGCTTGTACAAATCAATAGAAGCCAATAGAATGTAATTGGTACAAGAAGCAAGAAAGTATCAAAAGAGAAACATGTTACAACTTACAGTACGTTCAATGATTATAGAACTAGGGATAAGCCACTAATATTTCATCATGCTAGAGTTACTATTTCATCTTGCTAGACTATGCCAGCATCAGTAAAAGACCAAATCAACTGCAACCTCAACCATTGAGGAAAAATCTAACTGCAGATCATCAGATATGATAACTAGTGCGGCTCACAGCTCACCTTGAACCCAACTTTATTGTCCAGATAAGAATGTCAATCTGCCTTCATTTCTCTCAAAAGAACCGGGTCGTGAGGTCTGCAGAAAAATAATTCTGATAAATTAATGAAAGGAAAGGCAATGATTTCACACAGGAGATAAAAAGATGTTGGTAGATAGCTTACCTCTTTGGACCAGATATGCATGTTTCGACTTCGGAAAGGTCCAATTCTAAATATGATGAATAAACTCTTTCTTTTTGAGGCTGACACAAGAAAGAAAGGTCACTATGCACCTGACTACTCAATATTAATATCTTGACAAATGGCAAAGGCTTACCTCATTGTAGTCGACAAACATCTTGTTTGCTTGAAGATAGGCTTCTATCATTGACACCAGTGAAATTAAAAGACGAGTTAATTACTAAACAATACAAGTACAAGAAAAAGGTTTAATGTAAAATTCTCATACCCTGCATAATTTCTGAATTCTCTTTCATAGAAAAAAGATAAAATAACGGACAATCTAACAAAAAACTGATAATGTAAACTGCTCCACTCATAAAATCACGTAACTTTTCTGAAAGCAAAAATACTCACAGTTTCATCACTTCTTCCTGTTAATTTGAGATATTGTAAGGTTACGTGATCTACAGGAAAGAAGCCCATGGTTGCGCCATATTCGGGTGGACATGTTCGCGATTGTTGCCCTGTCAGCTAAAGATAATTCACTCATACCTTCACCTGAAAGAATGAAAGCCTGGTTGTTATTAACCACAGAAAATGAATTATGTTTTCAGATCATGGAATTGGCAATTGACTTACCATAGAACTCAACAAACTTGCCAACAACACCATGCTTCCTCAACATTTGTGTCACAGTTAAAACAAGGTCAGTTGCTGTGACACCATTGCGTAATTTCCCAGACAATTTGAATCCAACTACACCAGGCAACACCATGCTCATAGGCTGACCAGTCACCCAAAAATAAACATTCAGAATGAGCCCAAATAAAGGAGGATACCTTTTGTTAATATTAGAGTGGAAATAAGATTCTTTATTATTGTAAAAACAAGATTTTTCTTTAATTTATTTTAGATTCTTCAACTCCAAGTAAGACATTGTGTATTCTCATAGTCATATTAGGACATATATTTCTTTTTTCTATAAATAAATGACCACACCTTAATTGAGAGTACATGGTCTTCTCTTCATCTTTTTCACCTCAACAATGTATCATAGCAAAAATCCTAACCCTAACCTCTTCTTTAAAAAAAAAATGTACTGTTTAATATTTCTAAAAAAGTCCCCCCGAAGTTCTCCCAAAATTGACGAAAGTTATTGTTCATCATTCCCTTCCTCCATCCAACCCAATCTCACCCTCATCTTCTTCCTCTATCCTCTCCCCTTCTCGTCCACAACCCAAAACCCAAACATCCCAAGCCCGCTGCCACCTCATCTTCATCTCCCACCCTCCCCAATCTGAGTGTACGGATCGGCCTCGCCGACCCGACATTGACTCCAATTCAAATTCAAGACGAGTCAATCTAGCCAACAACTCATCTGCCTTCGCCGCCTTGTCTTCTCTCCTCGTCGTCCTTCGTCAACGTTGCCTTCGACCTCGCCTTCTTTCCCTCAGGTCGACAATGTCAAAATCAATCAGCCCGAACCCGCTAGCTGATCCAATCTGACCCGCAAGCAATAGCTACAGACACGTTAACAACAGATCTAGACCTGTTTGCAGTTCAGCTCTGGTATTTTGGTCGTTTCTCAGCCGTTCAGAATCTGATTCGAGCCATTTTCAAAATGTTGGATTTGTGAGAGAATCTTCTACGCATCCCAGTGTTCTCAAGCTCAAAGTAAAAACAACCAACCCTTCAACAGGCACAGAAGAACCCGAACTTAAAAGTGGAATTCTCCACTCAATGATCTGGAGTTCTTATTAGTTCTTGTCGACTGTCCTTACTGGTTCTTTTATTGACTGGAATGCAATCAGTTGTTGAATATTGCTACTAGTACTGCTGATCCCCAGCAGAAAATATTGCTACTAGTACTGTTGATCCCCAGCAGAATCTAATCCCCAGCAGAAAATATAGGTTTCTAAGCGCCTTTCCACATATTTGAGCATTAGGATTGACACATACGCCAGCTGTATGCCCTTGGGTTACATATCAATATCAAGACATACTAGCCTACTAGATACATGAGAGTTTCCATAATGCTATGACGACTATCAGATATCTTCTAGATGAACTATAGACAGAAGTGATTCAAGCAACGTAATCAAAGAAGAAACTAATAGTAGATATTAAAAAAATTATGCAATTCAAGACATTTTCTACAGCATAAGAGTAGCATAATTTGATTCAGTAGAGAGAATCTAAACGACAGCACATTTAATGCTAGCAAAAATCAGACATAATTTCTATCAAACTATAAATTTTCTATTATTTTAAGGATTGAGACAATCATCTAATATTCTATATTCTAATTCAAGTGCATGCTCTTTGTGACTAATTGACATACCGATGTTTTTATTCTGCCGAAGGTGAGCACCACCCGCCTTCCTTTCCCGTTCTTCTTTCTTCAAAACTAGGACAAGAAACAGGAAAATGTTGAGAATGAGTTTCTAAAGATGCAAATAATATATATCACTGAACAGCTAGTTTAGCTCAAAACTGCAAACAAGGTTTCCTTGGAACTACTAACATATGCAAAAGATCTAGCACCCGCATAATTTTGATGTAAACATTAAAGGGATCCAATACTGTTTTCTAAAACATTGTGGCCGAAATAAACAGTAAAGGACTTGTACCTTACAAGTTAGTAGAACTAAGGTTTGCATATAAAAACTAAGGCAATCAAAAGATGTCTCTCTTAAATTTTCTTTCTTTCAAGTTTCGATATATTAAAAGTTAAAAAAGATTACCATATATGAATTAAGAAATTGAAATGTTAATGTTGAATGTGGTGAAAGGAAATGGTTGAATAATTGGGGGAAAAATGAATTGTTCAGGAATTCACATTGAATACTGGAGAAATACACTAAATTTCTGACAGTGTCTCCAAAATTAAGAAAGAAGTTGTGATTGTTCCAGAAGAAGTGGAACAAGAAGTACAATATCAATCAATTGACCATTTTGTGATCAAGATCTATGGATCCATAGGCCTATATCTATGTAGATTCTAGTCATGAATGTCAGTGCATATGAAGAAGAAGATGCACAATGATAGAAAACTTGCATTAAAACCAACACTTCTCAAACACGAAAGCCTTTTAAAAGATGGCTGTAGAGATGCTTGTAATGTAAATAAAAATGACAATGTAAATATTTATCTCAGTATAAATAGAAGTAAGGCGAGTAAGACAATTTTCCTGTATATTGAGAAAATTGTTATAACCTTGTGCGATAAAAACCTGTGTTAATTGTAGAAGCTTAGTTTTAAGGCCTATAGTTTACTTTAATATATGTTTTAGAAAAATAGAGTAATCTTACAAAAGAATTACTTTTAACTTGCATCTCATTATTGATCCATTACGAATCTTCACATACTATGCCCATGACGTGCGCGCGCGCACGTCACAACCATCTCCATTATAACCTCCTATTTCTTTCAGCACCTACTGTTCACCTTCTCCTTGCGGGGCACATAACCACACATCTTTCTTCTGCCATCACCACTACCTCCACCTCCACCTCTATTACAACCTCCTCTTCCAGCATCCATCACCACCTTCTCCTTGCGGAACCACAACCACTTCTCTAGTGCAATATCTTATTCCAACATTATTGCCATCTAATCATAGCTCAAGCGGCAAGACCACTTCCTTCCCTTCTGGGAGGTTGCGAGTTCAAATCTCCCCTTCCGCAGTGGGCGAGAAGATTTTTCAAACCATGCAGGGTACACTAAGCAACACATATTACGCAACGGCTAGACCTTGCACCCTAAGCAACACATATTACGCAACGGCTAGACCTTGCAGAGGCCATTATGCTTGATGAGCGGTTCATGAGGACTCACTCAAGGTGTATGGGTGGCTATGCACGGAGACTTCGCCGTGGTTCATGTATTATGTGTACTAAGCATTTCATTTTCCCCTCATGAGAGTTTCTTCCATCAATGGCGGTTCCTTCCAAAAAATAAATTAATAAACACATCTTTCTTCCACCATCACCACTACCTCCACCTCCACCTCCATTACAACCTCCTCTTCCAGCATCCATCACCACTTTCTTCCTGCGGAACCAAAACCACTTCTCCAGTGCAATATCTTATTCCAGCATTATTGCCAACTAAGCATAGCTCAAGCGGCAAAACCACTTCCTTCCCTTCTGGAAGGTTGCAGGTTCAAATCTCCCCTTCCGCAGTGGGCGAGGAGATTTTTAAAACTATGTAGGGTACACTAAGCAGCACATATATTACGCAACGGCTGGACCTCGCGGAGGCCATTATGCTTGATGGGCGGTTCATGAGGACTCACTCAAGGTGTACAGGTGGCTATGCATGGAGACATCGTTGTAGTTCATGTATTATGTGTATTAAGCATTTCATCTTCCCCTCATGGGAGTTTCTTCCATCAATGGCGGTTCCTTCCAAAAATAAATTAATAAATAAACTCCTACTTTGACAATCAACTCCTCTTTCCTCGTTTCCTAGGTCCAACCCCCATCAGCAATGCCTGCCAACACCCGACACAACCGTCTCCATCATCACCTCCTTTTTCAAGTCCCACCAGCTCCTCCCCCCTTTGCTTATTGGCACCAAACCAACAGCATCACTTATCTCTCTTCATAATCCATGTCAAGCAGTAGAACCTAAAAAGTTACTTCATTATCAACGGTTATGTTAATTGTATTAAAAATGTAAACTGTAAAAGATGTACTACGTAGCAAATAACTGGATGCTTTTCAGGTATGGAATTCCCTTAGTAGGGCATTTCCAGTCATGAATGGCAGTGAAAGATTGGTCAAAATTGGAGGTGTCTTTCTGCACTAAATGTCACATGGAAATCCATCTAGATATTCCCAATCTTGAACTGCAGAAAGTGAACTGCAATTATGCTACCTAGACATCAGTAATTGTGGCAGTTGGACATGTTGTGACTGGTGGAAATCCTTTACTGGTTTGTTGATCATGTTTCTTAATCAGTGCATAGGATTCAAGCACTAAGCTCTGTGTCTACTTCTTGAACTGCAGCAAGTGAACTGCAATTATGCTACCAAGACATCAATACTTGTGGCAGTTAGAGGGTTCTGACACATGTTGTGACTAGTGGAAATCCTTTAGTGGATTGTGATAATGTTTCTTAATCAGTGCGTAGTATTCAAGCACTATGCTCTGCAACGACTTATGGGTTGATTTGGTGGAATGTGGCAGCTCATTCTAGAATCAGCTACCAAGATCCATGATGTCAAACGCTGGGATAAGCAAGATCTTGTAGAGCAGCAGTGTTATATTGAAGAGGTTTATGGTGAACTCCAAATGCACTGCATAGTATAAACACAAATTGATAAGGTTAGTATAACCACATTTGCGCAACTAAAGTAATGAAACTATGGACAAGTGACCATACAAAGACAACATCAAGCCAAAATGCAGAAAGGAGGCTCAAGACCCCAACTGCATTGAAATGAAGCAACAAGCGTCAAACATGGATCAAGCAAAAGGCTGATGATGATCCCGTTTAGTTTTTCTAAGGTTTCAACTCCCAAAGTTCTTAAAGGTGGTATGTTTTGCAATTCAGTGCAACCATCTCAATATATTTCAAAAGAGTACATTGTGACTGTCATGTGAAAGAGAACAATATCAGAAATGTAGTACAATTGCATTCAGAAAAAGTTTATAATCAAGCTTTGTCGAACTTAGTTACTTAAATTAGACATCTTTATGTTATTAGGAGTTTCTAAGTTATTAGGAGTCCTACTTATATTATCAGATGTATTTGTAATTGCTAATAAATGAGAAGTATTGAAGAAGAAATTATGAACTCTCTCAGATATTTCCTCTGAAATTCTGATATGATATCAGAACCTCCCAAAAAAAAAAAAAATTCCTTCTGATTGTTGCCAAGTCGTTTGCGCACCCGCGATAGGTGGCGCTGATATAGTGTGTGCCTAGCGTCAGGTTACTATCTATTTTGTGCATTATCATCAAATTCGTTTTGGTTCTCGTGCGTGCCACTGCCCTTATCTTTCCCTGTCATTGTCGATTGCGGTGTTATGCTCATCTATTATTGCTGCTTGCTAACTACAGCATCATCTTTCTGTTGTTGCTGCTTTCAATCCCTGCTGCGACTACTATTGCAACTATTCTGCTACTGCAAGAAGTTTTGATATCTTATACTAAGTTTAAAGATCTCCCAAAATCTCTCCTACTAAGTTTGAAGATCTCTCAAAACTTTTACCTCTACTGAGTTTGAGAGTCTCTAAAATCCTAATTCTAGTTAAGGAGATGAATACCATCTTTTGTGCAGCCTTTGTCTAAGTGTTTGGTTCAACTCAAATTTAGTTCACTTCCGTTTGTAACTTCAGTGTCAACATCATTCATTTAGTAGATTGCATCAACATTAGAAATGTTACTTTAATTTTTTTTTAGAAAAATTTTGTTTAAGAGATGTTTTACTAGTCATTGTAACAAGCTGGATGTGAATCGTATGATTGATATTTATGCTCCAATTTGATGGGGAGTGATAAATTAGCTACTTAAATTAGAAGTCTTTATGTTATTAGGAGTTTCTAAGTTATTAGTTCTAAGTTATTAAGAGTGCTACTCAAATTATGAGATCTATTTGTAATTGTCTATAAATAAGAAGTATTGAGAGAGGAATTATGAACTCTCTAAGATCATTTTCTCTAAAATTCTAATAATTCTCTTTGACACATCTTTATTAGGCCTTAAAATTTATGACAACTTTCAAATTATAAAGGAGCTACAGAGACCTAAGCTAACTACTGTTTCCAACTAGTACTAAATTATGCTTCTGGAGCAAAGGGAATAATATATCTTTCAGAAGGGCATAAACTGGGAAGAATATGTGTGATTAATCACAAATTAACACAAAAACAAAAGGAAAATAATAACTAAGAAGTTACATACGTAAAACATTTTGTTTAACACGTTCCCGCATGGCCTCCATCTGAATCATTTCCTGCAGATAGTATATGACCATTAAAATTTGATCAAGCAACTAATCAAACCCAATGCATTAAATCATAAATTACTACTGAGTTTGGCGCACTTCTAGTCAATCATAAAACTTAAAAGAAAATAGAGTACCAGGAGGATGCACACAGAATCTCTGATAATGGTTAAGCATATGTTATGAAGCATATTTGTATGCTTGTTCAAGTGTCCATTGACAGTCAATTGAAATGTAGAATGGCCACAATTTCATGCTCATCTTCAAAATCTCTGAATTTAAGAAGATTACTTTTAAAAAGTTTAGGTGCCGTAGTTCAGTCTTTGTGTATTGCACAAAAAAATCCGAAACTAGATTCTCAATTTGCGTGTAGATATGACTGCTGCCCCCATTTAAAGCGTAAGAAGAATGAGTTTTACGCATCATTAACCATGTCTTTCTTCTCTTTTCGCCAAGTTTTTCTGACAATTTCTTTTGCTATCACAAGTTATGAGTTAGACAATATAGTTCCTATTTGGTTTCCTAGTTGAAAGCTGGATCCCTATTGAAGGCCAAAATATGATTAATATGTCACATTGATAGCACAGAAGGAAACATATTTTACATAGTATATAATAAAATAGAGATCAGGTCTAGCGTGCATGACAAAATCATGTTAGTTATTGTCACAATCTCATGAAGAAATCTCGAGCAGAAGCCTGTGCTGGGTGGAACTTATCCATATAGGGCTTTCCCACCCATTCAAGACAGAGCAGAGGAACCATCCCTGTGAGTCCCGGCAGATGTAATAAATTTTTGGATGCAGCAGGGTCCTGACTGAAGCAGACTTGCCTTCTGTCAGCAAGTAGGCTAACAGAACCGCCTTCAAAACTGGTGTCAGTTATAGTGTATTTAGCTCATTGTATTCTATCTGAATGAGGTCAAACCCTCTAAACTATTTAGCAGAAGAAGAGCTCATCGGTTAGCTAACCTTGTATGGCGAGGGTTTAGGAGGTGCTCAATAACTTTTTCCCTTTCAATTGAGTCAATTGTCCAGAGATCATGGTAAAAGAGATTTATTTTAGACAGTGACTAGTGATGTATTCACCTGGGTGAGCTCAAATCACCCAAGGAATACTTTCTATAGTCAAGAACATACTAGAACCAATAGAAAGTTCAGTAACTTCTGAATCATCTAAACTATTGGCTGCAAAGTGGAACGTGTCATGGCTTAAACACTTGTTGATAGGAAGGAATTATTAGTGGGTACCGGATAGAAACAGAAGTTTTGGAGAAATATTTCATTCATTTCTGAGATACCACATAAACTTTTCTAATTTAACATGAATCAGAAGAGCAATGTAGCATATACAGAATACAGGTTGCAATATGGTATAAGCTTCCCTTAATTTCTTATGGTGGAGAAATCAACAAATGTCGTAAGCTGAAAAAAACACTAATAATGTAGGTACTGCATAAAGACATCACTTATCAAACTTCCATAAACATTAAACTAATTCTTGGCAAAAAAAAGGTCACGATTTCTTCTTGCCTGCGGAGTAGGAGCTTTCTTTCTCTGACCATTCAACCAGCATATCCACTCAACTACACCATAAGTAGCAGCTAAGTCTCAAGATTTACTTCACCAAGGCAATATACTTTAGTGAAGTATAATGCAAATATGCAATTATTATGTGAACAAAGAAATGGCAGTTGTCCTGAATCTCCTGATAAATCCAATCTAACCAGTTAATGACCTATAGTGAAATATCCTAGTGCGATTATTGCAATGCAAACACATAATTAGGATTTATTTAAGAACCAACCTGGTATGGATGTCGGATCGTCTTCACCTTTGAATGTCACCCATCTTTTCTCCTTCACTGGAAAGTACTTGTATTAGTAAGTACACATGGGGAAATAATTATGTAGAAACTCGTCCCTGATCTAGTTCATCAACAACTAATCCTACAAGATCAGAACTCACATACTAACATTTATACATCACAAATAAAACATGAGTATTTTTTCCAACATTGTTAACAGTAATAAAGCAAAATTAATGTAGATTTTGTCCAGCATTCTCAATCAACTGAAGCCCACAATACACTCACTATATCAACCAGAGGAAATAGGATAAAAGTTTGAAAAATATTGCTAACAATGTTACGCGCAGAGTGAGTAACTAATACCATAGAGAAAATCAAAATTCCCATAATCCCATGCCAACAGTATAAGAACTATTACTTACGCAAAATTAACCCAGCAGCAATTCAGATCCCAAACTCATTTTTTATCACTAAAAATCACTAGAGAGAATGAAATTCCCACATCACAACTCCCATTTAGTCAATTCCACAAACACCTTGTGAGCAAACAATTTAAGCTAAGAGCAAAACAAATATAAATTTGAAATGACCATCAGCATTTCATAACCCTACAACCAATTCCCAAAACGACAGCAACTCATCAAAAGAAGCATGTATTTGGTGCAGTGCATTCAATCAAATTACCAACGAGAGAACAATTACCATATAATTTCACATCCAACTAAGCCCAACTGATTCAATTAGCATCAGAACATGAATTAAAACAAAAACCCATATTCAATATCAGCTCACACATGCAGAACAATTAACAGATGGGTTACGAGCAAACAAAGAGAAAGGGATCAAGAGATAGAAATGTAGATTCCATCGATTTCCTCCTTTCGAGTGAAGTAACGATCGCTCGCTTTGTCCACGACAGCTACGGCTTTTGCGCTGAAGAAACCCTTGAGCTTCGAGAAAAGTTTAGACATGTTTCTCGCTTTCAATCGATCGCAGCTCGTGATAAGCGATTTCGACAACTGTGCGAGGGAGAGGTTTTTCTTACATTTCAATTCGAAAATATTTTAACGGTTGAAAAGCTGTTGAGTTGGGAGATTATTCACATAGGCCCCTAAAGATCTCTCTTTTCTCATTTAGGATCTACTAATTTTACGGAGTATTCGTGTATCTATTTTTGTGTATTTATAGCGATAATCATTGTAATTTGTCATTCACCAAGCTTGAAATTTTTCAAGAGTTAATATCAAATAGCCAAAAAGAATTACCAATTAAATCACATCAACAAGAAAGGAAAAATACTTGATTTATATCATATTCATATTCGTGTTTCTTACATAAAAGAATTAAATAGACTTTCGTTATTCACTTATTAAATCAATATATTTTGATAGAATCCTCCTCTCACACTATAGGATAAAGATCCACAAAACTCATAATCCAAATCGTGAGGAAAGGAATAAGGAAAAAAGCAAAATTTCAAAACAAATTTCCGTTATTATTGTCAAAACCACCAATTTTCAAAGCCGATTTGCGTGTTTCCACCATGATAATTCACGGATATGGATGGATGCATGTCGCAAGAGTGTTGCTCCTACTCATCATCGATCGCTTCCAGATTCCTGTACAATCGCATATTGACTTACTTAAAATCTTAAAAATTACATGCACATGTGTTTATGATCGTATGAGAATAATAAACTCAAGACCCTTTTTTTCTTATATGTTAACCCTCTTACGAGCACATTTGAGCCTTTGAGGTGCCTTTTTCTCTTAACAAAAAGTTGAAGTATTTAAATTGGTATCATTCCTTTGAGGGTGAATAAGTGAGTAGTGAATTTTATAATAATTGATCACCACAAGTGAATCCTGATAACTCGATATTATAATTGTTCTTTGCCTTCATTTTGACAATTACCATGTCCCCAATTTGAATAATTGAGTAGAACTGGTTAGCTCCAGAAACTAAAAAATAAGGGGCAAAGAATAAATATAATGAGTTGTAACTTGAATTTTACAGTATTTTGATTTGACAAATTCCAATACAACTGTGTGACAATGAAGAAAAATTTGAAGAACATAGATAAGAAGAAACGCAAAATTAAATTGCTTTCAAAGATTCTTTCACTATGATATGATTCAATATGATTTTTATTGTCATCATTTATCTCGCCCATGCACTTATCTCTTTACGACATTTAATAATTGTTCGCGAAAAAAAAAGAATTTGAGGATGTTCAATTTTTGTGGAGGAAAAATAATTTTTTGTTAAAGTATCATTAGATGGTGGTGAACTAGTCATAAGTAAAAATGATTGAATGTTATAATTTTGTGAGTGATTCTACTTTTTGTTATTATTATTGCAAGTTTGTTTTTCTCGAGGTGCTATTCATAAAGTTTAAACATTTTTGTGGATAAAAAATCCTTTTGACAGTTCCTAACTTCTGTCCATCCACGTGTACTGTTGAGGCCTAAAATAACTCAGTTACTCGAAAATCTAAATCCTTCGTCAGCTCTCAATTATAATTATTAAATGAAATTATCGGCTCTTCAGTACTCTCCACAGAGATCCCCAAAATACTCTTTTTTATTCTCATATTTTCTTCGAAGTATAAATAAATACTTCATTCAATCACTCCTGCTGCTCGTCGATCAGCAACAATGGAGATGGCTCTGCAACCAAAGAGCCCTCTTTTGGGGACCCAACTCAGAATCAAGCTAGCCCTTCACCTCTCCTCCTCCAAAGTGAAATTCTTCCCTTTTTTGTGCAAATTTTCTTCTCAGCATATCATTTTTTTGGCGTCATTTCTCCACAAGTTTATAATTCATTTATGGGTGTTGTTATTTTTTTTTTTTGGTACACTTTTGTTATGTTCCGTAAAGATTCCATCTTTTTACTGTTTTGTTGCTCTGAAATTATCCACTCAAAAAATGTTGCTCCATTTAGTTGTTATGGAGTGTAATTCTGTATCTTCTCTGGTTTCCTGTTGGTGGGCTTCTTAGATCACTGATTCTCATGTAATGTGTGGTTTCCATTTAGATGGCAAATATTCAATTTTACAGATCTTGTGTTCTCTCCCTAGGTTACTTGTTATAGGGACTGAGTTTATCACAATTGTTTGCCTGTATTGTAGGTTTTGGGTTCCTGCGACAATTAAAGGAGAATAATGCACTGATAAAGCATGGGTTTGATTGACTCTAGTTTTTATGATTTTTTTTCTTAAATCCTTCTTTTGGAATTGGATTCATTTAGATGAGAATTTCAGTAGTCTACTGGAATTTCTGACATTTTAATTTATAGTTGATTTGATCGAATAAAATTTTGATATGGGTTAGATGAGTAATATTTTGATTCAACTGATCATGTTTGGTATTTTGGTTGTAACTCCTTTCCTTATTCTGTTGGTTTCATTGGAGATTGCATATTCTTTGTAGATTTCGTGGTTTGGGAGTTATCACCTCATGCCAAGATCTTTATTTTTTTATAGAATTCCAGTTTTTCCATTGTATTTCTGGAATGTCCTGTTAAAATTACTGGGTTTTGGACCATCTAAATGCTTCATTTATTTAAATTTAAATCATGCCTGTGTTAATAATTCTACTGTCTTCTTCTCTCTTTTATTCCTCCTTTTCGCGAGTCTGAATTGCATTCTTCACTAGATAGTCTGAATTCTTTTATATGTTTTCCTTCTTCTTCATTGAGTGAAAATTCGCTGGAAGTTCAGGATTATGATTTGTTTAGACCGTCTATTCGGAGTTGTATTTATTCATGAATATTGGTTTGCTCTGATCTGATTTAATTTCGGTTCAGTAAGTCCCATTCTGAATTAACTACATTGACTTGAACCATTTTTGCTTTTCTTTTTCTTTTTCTTCCTGTTTTTCTTCAGACATTCCTCGGGCTCCATGAATTCAAAACAAACCGGGACACAATTTGCATGGCAGCAGGTTCAGGTATGCAAGGAGCTTGCACTACTTGTCTTTTCTTTCTTTTTTCAATTTTTTAAAATTTTTATTGGAACTGTATTTATTGCAGAATCTTCAAGACGACGGCCAAGGAAGAGTATGATACCTAAGACCAAAACTTCTGCCTCTAAAGGATTCCCATCAAAACCCCAGGCTGGAACGAGCACACAGAAAAAAGATAAACGTGATACTGAAGAAAAGGTTATTGGTGAAATAGGGAAAACTGAGGTTGATCTGCAATCAAGCATCCCAAGCAAAGCAGTGAAAACGAGAGTGGAGATATTGGAAAAAGTGGAAGGAAATGATGATAGTAATGATACTTCATCTTCAGGAATTACTTCAGCAGCTTTTAATAAGGATGAGTCTGATAGGCAACCGGCTGAGTACAAGGACGAGGACAGTAGGAAAGGTTTAAAAACACAAGGAGCTGATGGGAGTTCAACAGAGCTTGGGAGACACAATCAGTTAAAAGATATTGCCGTCAGAGTTCATAGAAGTGAATTCGATCCAGGAACTAGACACATAGAGAGTTCATCTAAAGTTAAAACAAGAGATTTGGAAGGAGTTGAGTATATTGAGGGTCAAATGGACAATATAGGAATAACAAAAAATCACACTCTTGGAGCTGATAGTGTGGAGGAAAAAGAAGTTATAATTGAGAGTGATGTCGATGTTACTGAGCGTGCGGGGACACTGGTGAAACAGGAGGAATATATGGATGCACAAGTACAAAGGAAACAGTTAGAGCTTCTTGCTGAGCAGAATTTTGCAAGTGGAAAGAAAGCATTTGTTTTTCCAGAAGTGGTGAAAGCTGATAAAAATATTGAAGTGTTCCTAAATCGAAATTCATCAGTATTGGTCAATGAAAATGAAATTTTGATAAATGGAGCCTTTAATGGCTGGAGATGGAAATCTTTTACTGAAAAGATGCACAAAACTGATCTAAAAGGGGATTGGTGGTCTTGCCACCTCTATGTTCCTAAGGAGGCATATAGAATAGATTTTGTATTCTTTAATGGTGGGAATGTATATGAGAACAACAATTCAAGCGATTTTTTTGTACCTGTGGAAGGTGGGTTGGATGAATCTGCATTTATGGATTTCTTGCTTGAAGTAAAAAGAAAAGAGCTTGAGAAGCTTGCTGCAGAACAAGCTGAAAGGGAACGACAGGCTGAGGAGCAGCGCAGGAGAGAGGCAGAGAAGGATGCTAGTGAAGCTGACCGAGCACAAGCAAAGATGGAGGTACAAAAAAAGAGGGAGGCTATTGACCAAGTAATGAAATTTGCCACAAAATCAGTTGGTGATTTATGGCACATAGAACCTAGCATGTTTAAAGGTGAGGATAGAGTTAGACTATATTATAACCGAAGTTCTCGTCCACTTGAGCATGCTTCAGAGATCTGGATTCATGGTGGTCATAATAACTGGAGTGATGGATTGACTATTGTTGAAAGGCTTCAAAGGTCCAAGAAAAAAGATGGAGACTGGTGGTATGCAGAAGGTATGTATCAGAGCTAGTACTCTTAGTCTTGGCCATTGATCCATTTCCAAAGCACATCTACTCTTGCATGAAAAGTGATCTACCTTGTGTTCTTGCTATGCGCCGTAGCGGGTATATAATTGCCGTGTTGTTAAATGCCTTATACACTTCACAGTTCATTTTCCAAATGCATTTACTCATAGCTTGTCCTTCCTATTGCTAATTTGAGGTGAAGCCTGCTGAGATTTTTAAGTGGGGAAGAGGTTTTTCAGTAATTAAATCTAATGAAAAAAATGGAGTTAGTAGTTTAGTTCTTTTTGTAAGCACATGTTCGAGATGTTTAAGCCCTAAACAAGCATTTTAACTTAGTTGTATTTCATTTTAAAATCCTTTTCAGAAAGGAAATAATTCTTTTTGGAGTCACTAGCCTTTAAACTGTACATCCCCCTCTCTATTTTTTTCCCTCTCCTGGACAGTCCTTGGTTATCCTCCCCGAGTTCAGAGCATGGCCCATCCCGTGACTGGAAACAGTAACCATGTAGAGCAAGCTATGCAAATGTTGATTAATAATGTCTTAGTGACAAACTTTTCACTTAATGATCATCACATTTGTTGTATTGTTGCAGGCAGGATATTGATTACATTAGTTGTATCTCCGGTGACCATGCTTAATAAACAGTGTAAACTTGATCCTTTGGAAAATGCTAATGATCTTCAAAACCGAAATATACTTTCTGTTTGTTTGTGTGCTGATGGTGGCAGCGGCAGGGGCGGGTGGAGGGTAGGGGGTGGGGGTGGGGGAGGATATAATTTAAATGTTCAATATTTTGATATTGATATATGTCACTGTGTAATTTTTTAGTTTGACAAATGGATAGAGAGACAGAAGGAACGAAGCTTCGCAAATGATTCTTCTAAATAACTTTATGATATAAGTATAAGATGGGAATTTTGGGGGAAAAAACTAAAGATCTTGAGAACTTAAACATACATCTTGTTTGCACGCACGGTGCTGGTGGGTGTTTAGTGGAGGGACTGGGATACAATAGAAAATAAAAATATTCAATACGTTGAAATTAATATATGGCTCACAACATAGATCAAAGGAGCCAAACACTTTACGGTGGCAAGTGTTTGGCTTCATGAGCTAACGTTCTAATCATGCATGACACTAAAATAAGTTCTGATGACATGTGCTGAGCAAGTTGAGGGTGTAAAAATGATACAGTATAGAAGGAGGCTCCAAAAGGCCAACATCTTCTTTTAGATTTGTGCATTTCTCAACTTTATGATGGCAAAGGCTTGATTCGTGCGTTAATGGCAAAGTTTGTAATCTAGGCCAATACAGCTACGTATCAGCCATGTCAGATCAGATTTCAAGCACGGTGATTCGATCTAGTTGAGCCAATCGATACTCCTGATATTTCTGATAACGATTATACAAGAGGAGATCTAGGTTTGAAGTAGCAAAGTAGAGATATGATGGTGTTGTAATGGTGGAAAATAAAATAAACCAATAAAGAGAAATCTTGTTTCTAAATTCTTATTCCATATAATAACTGAAAGGATCATCATTTAACAATCAAAATTATCAAAGCCCACAATTCCAGCTGTTAAAAGCTGAAAATCATTCTTTTTTTAGAACCACACTAGAAATCTAATAAGCTAGAAAAGAACTAATAATAGAGTTGAGTGGTTGGTTGAGTAAGTTTTATATTTGGTCTATTCCAATGTAGTAAAGACAACCTCTTTATTGTAATAAATCCTTTTTATCATATTGGTTTTAACTCATAACTTGGATTCTTACCGAGCTTTTAATTGGACCTTATCATGACATTCCTTAACTTCTTTGATATTATTAGAACTAGCTAAGCATGTTCAACAATTAATAAAAAGCATCTTTAAAATTGTTTTATTAGAATCTTAAATTCCCTAATTATTCATGTTAGTTAGATTACAAATTCAAATACCACATCTATTTAGAAACTACTAGCGCATCAAATATTGGATAAACTTCTAATTCGGACTTAATCTAAACTTCATCAATTATTCAAAAAAAGAAAAGGCCAAAGATTGGGAATTGTCCTTACTATTTTTTTTTTTGTAATTAATTTTGTTTTGGCCTCCGATTCCAACAATCCGATAATTCCTATCCGAAACTGCTGAAACAGCTGAAACCTTCGTATCAATACAAAAAAAGGAAACAGATAGCCCGATTGATACCGAGATTTCAAATCGTGGTTAATGAATGTTCTAATACATGCATAATTCAAATAAAAATTGATCTTATAACATCAGAGATGTGCTAGTCAAATTTAGGGTGTAAACATATTTCAGTATGGAGAGGGAGGCAACACAGAGTCGACACCTTCTCTGGTCAGAACTATTCTACAAAGCCAAAACGTTAAGGGATTTGCCAATTAAGATGCTATTATAAAAGTAGTATGGCATGAAGTTGGGCCATTAGCTCTCAGTGACAACTTGCGAACTTGAAAACATGGGATCACAGGCTAATAAAGGCGACATATGCAGGAATTTTACCAAGGCGGTCATCTCCAATGATACAACAATCTGTTATTTCTGATAATAGTACTATGTCTCCTAAATGATATGATAGTAACACCATATCATTCAAAACAACACAGTAAGTCAAAGAACTAGTTCAACTGTGAGATGTGATTTCATGAGAACCTGTAATCAGTTTTACTTTATGGTAAAAACCAAGGAAATCTTACTTTTCTAAACTCAGAGTGTTTCATCTTTTGACAGTTTGAACTGGAAATGCTTTATGCATTTGTGGTTTATTACCAGCCATTGGAATATGCTTATACACCTAAATTGAAAGATGATATATCTTAAGGTGTACCTTTAGGTCATTCCTGAAATATATCGTATAAGAATACACGGGTACATCATACCATAGCTGACTCCTCATGGGCATTACTATGAGTTAATATATTCTAAAATAATTTAGGTTATACAACTTTTCCATTCTGTATGTGTAAGTTTATAATTTGAGTGGTTAATCGTGATTGGTACTGGAAATTATATCTTATAGCAAGATACAGGGACATGCACTTTGGCTGCTACTAGGCAAGCAGCTTAAAGCAAATTGTTTGTTTCTGCATGATTGCAATTACACCTCTACATATAATGCATATGGACAACTTAATATGTTATGTCTACTTTTGAACTTAAATATTGATATTCCTTGCTCTGTAGTTGTTATTCCTGACCGAGCACTGGTACTGGATTGGGTTTTTGCGGATGGGCCGCCACAGAGTGCAACAGTGTATGATAATAACAACTATGTGGATTTCCATGCCATTATACCAAATATCACGTCTGAAGAGCTTTTTTGGGTTGAAGAAGAACAAAGAATCTATAGGAAGCTTCATGAAGAAAGGAAACAGAAAGAGGAGGCGACACAGAGAAAGGTCAGTCTGAAAAGCGGTGTTTGTCTGCGTTTTTAATACATTTGGCTGTATTTAGTCGAATAGCAGACTATCTATTATCACATATCTTCTCACTATTATCCAAGCATTTCCCCATGAAATTAGGGGTTTGTTAAAGATCACAGCTCCACATTGAGAAGGCTCTACCGGATATCCTAAACAAATTCTTACCATCAAAATGTCAACTGGATGTCAATTCCTTTTAGTGGTGTCAGATTTCTAGCTCAGGAAAATTTGGGCATGAGAGAGATTGCTAAAATACCTACAAGGCGTTTTTATTACATTTGGCTGCATTTAATCGAATGACTTTCTATCATCGCATATCTTCTCACTATTATCACCAAGCATTTTGCCATGAAATATGGGTTTGTTAAAGCTCACAACTTCCCCATTGAGAAGGCTCTACTGGATATCCTGAACAAATTTTCACCATAAAAATGTCAACTGGATGTCCATTCCTTTTGGCGGTGTCAGATTTCTAGCTCAGGAATCTTTGGGCATGAGAGAGATTGCTAAAATACCTACAAGTTGTTGATAAATATACCTTAGTGTTCATGCAGTGTAAGCTTATGAAACAAGTGCACAAGTTTTGAAAATTCCCACTTTAAACTGTTTAGACAAAGGCGTGATATAATTTTCTATAATTACGCATTCATCTTGAGGCATGATATATGCCATATAGCCAAATTGACACGCATCTCATATGGGCTTATATGTTCAAAAACTTTTAGCTGTTCTTATGTTTGTGGATATTGCAGGCTGAGAAAACCGCACGGATGAAAGCTGAAACAAAGGAAAGAAGCATGAAAAGGTTTTTGCTCGCACAAAAGAATATAGTATATACTGATCCTATTGAAGTACGGGCTGGAAAGATGGTAACAGTTTTGTACAATCCCTCCAGCACAGTTTTAAGTGGGAAACCTGATGTTTGGATCAGATACTCATTTAACCGGTGGACTCACCGGAATGGCCCATGCCACCACAGAAAATGGAGCCTGCAGATAATGGGACACATCTCAAAGCGGCTGGTGAGAGCTTCTTCGCTGCTTGCAAAATTGTCCTCATATTTATTACGGTGTTCCTACAACGCGACATGTATCTTGTAATCTTTGGTACAATCAATTTGTAGAATAATGCTTCACTTGTTATTTATGCTCTGGTTTATTCATTAAATGGGTAATTGCATGCAGTTTTAGGGTAGTAAACCGAATATCCGAATGAAATCTACACCATGGTTCAAAGTCTCGGTCTCGGCCGCCGACTCGGCCGGCACCGAGACGGATCGGTCTCGGCGACTCGGATCGGACTCGGGCGATACGCAAAAAACGCTACATAGAGCGCCAAAAAAATTATGAAAAAATCATGACAAATCATAAAAAATGTAAACATCCAAATTCATGTATCACATATTCAAAATATATCACCTAACACTCAAAACATAACGTGAAAGCATAAATACAAGCGTCGTCGGTAGAAAAATATCAAAATACATGCTAAATTAAGTTAAATTAACTTTACCTAAACTAAACTAAATTAAATGACATTAAATGCAAATTAATTAGAGAGAGAGAGGAACAGAGAGAGGGAGAGAGACGGAGACAGAGGAGAGAGGGGAACACAGTGGAGGAGAGAGAGAGACGGAGAGAGAGAGAGGGACAGAGAGAGAGACAGAGAGAGACTGACAGGGAGAGGGAGAGAGAGAGACAGAGAGGGGGAGAGAGACTGAGAGGGAGAGGGAGAGAGAGAGAGATACAGAGAGAGAGAGAGAGCGAGAGAATCCGACAGACAGAGAGAGAGAGAGATACAGAGTGAGAGAGAGAGAGTCCGACAGAGAGAGAGATACAGAGTGAGAGAGAGATACAGAGGGAGAGAGAGAGAGATAGAGTCCGACAGAGAGAGAGACAGAGAGAGAGAGTCGCTGCGGAGAGAGAGAGAGACAGAGAGAGAGAGCCGGGTGAGAGAGTCTCCGCCGGAGAGAGAGAGAGCAGAGAGAGAGAGACGGAGAGAGAGAGAGAGCCGGGAGAGAGAGTCTCCGCCGGAGAGAGAGAGAGAGCAGAGAGAGAGACGGAGAGAGAGAGAGAGACGCTGCGCCGTTGCGGGGGAGAGAGAGAGAAAGAGAGGGAGAGAGAGGCACAGAGAGGGGGAGAGAGAGAGACTGAGAGGGAGAGAGGGGAGAGGGAGAAGTTACCTGCAGACGGACGGCGACGGCGACGGCTACGGCGACGCGGGGGGGACGACGAGCGAGAGCGAGAGAGAGAGAGAGATCAGATCTGATCTCTCTCTCTCCCTCAGCGCGTTTTAAGGGAGGCGTCACGGGCGCCGAGTCGACCCGGATCGGGTCCGACTCGGACCCGACTCGGTCAACTCGGCCGAGTCGTGAACGACTCGGCCGAGTCGGCCGAGTCGGGTCCGAGTCGGACCCGATCCGGGTCGACTCGCCGATCTTCTATTGACTCGGCCCTCCGAGTCGTACTGGAGGGCGCCGAGTCGGATACGACTCGACCGAGTCGTATCCGACTCGGCCGAGTTTACGAACACTGATCTACACAATTACTCAATTTGAATAAGGACTTAGTATGTATACTTATTGTTAGATGTAACATCCATCTAATATTCCTCCACTTGTAGTCTTTATATTCTGATCCATTTTTTGTTCTTTTTCTGCACCCTTAGGATGTTGCTAATATTCATAACATAATTGCACATGTGCACCACAAGACAGAAATTTTGGTTTATGCTATTACAGGGCATTCACTCATAAGGTTACTGGTGTCAAGCAAGCTCAATTTGCTGAGATGGAATGATAAAACTAGAGATTTGGTGGAAATGGAGAGATTAATTCTCTCTCCTTAATTTTCTATTATAGATTCATTAAGCATGCTTTACAAATTAGTCCATTTAGATCCGACATTTATTCTCTAACAATCCCTTCGAGTTGAAGCATATACACCATATATGCCATGTGTCGAGTCTGATTATTGTTGTCTTCCACAACCTTCTATTGTACAACGTGACATTCCATCTCTATATGCTTTAAACGTTTATGAAATTCAGGATTTTTTTTCAACAACATAAATAGTAGCTAGGTTGTCACAATACAATATTATAGGAGACTAATATGAACCCAAGCTCAGCCAGAAGATCCTGTATCCAGAGTGGCTCACGTATCAAATTCTTTATGACGCGGTACTCAAGCTTAGTGCTAGATCCAGACACCATGGTAACTAGTAAGCATTTCACTCCTCCAAGATACAAGATTTCCTCCAACAAACATACAATATCTTGTGGTAGACCGCCTATAAACAGGTGATTCTGTCCAACTAACATCTGGGAAGCCCACTATTGAGTATGCCCTCAATCTACGAACAACAGTCCTTTGCCTGAGGCTTCTTCAAATATCAAAGTATCTATATTTCTGCATCCCAGGTGTAGAGAGAAACTGATCGACAATACTCACTGCAAATGAAATATTAGGTTGTGTCAAGTAGATAAGCTTTCCCATTGGCCTTCTGTATCATGGTTCACAGTCGCGGTCTCGGCCGCCAACTCGGCGGGCACTAAGACGGATCGGTCTCGGTGACTCGGATCGGTATCGGGCGATACACGCAAAACGCTACATAGAAAGCTAAAAAATTCTGAAAAAATCACGATAAATCTTAAAAAAATGTAGACATCCACATTCATGTATCACATGTCCAAAATATATCACCTAGCACACTAAATATAAAGCGAAAGTATAAATACACGCGTCGTCAGTAGAAGCATATCAAATACATGCACAATATAGTAAATTGAACAAACTACATTCATAAATACATGCTAATGTAGTTATTTCCACATTGAATTGCGATGAGGCACAAAATTATCATCATAATGTCGAATCGACCGAGTCAATTCCGATTCTCGGTCTAGTCAGTATCCTCTGAGTTGAGTCAACCGACTCATGACTCGGACTCGTCTCGGAGTAGGCCGAGACGGATACGACTCGGCCGACTCGTCTCCGACTCGGCCGAGTCTTTGAACCATGTTCTGTATCTATAAAGATCTTCTTTAGCTCTAGTTCCTATTCACAACTTGGTAAGGATGTTCCAAACATTAGGGATAGTCATACTGTTGATGTACCTGCATACCATGTTAAAACGTAAGAGATTTGGTGGAATTGGAGAGATTAGTTCTCTTTATTAATGATTCTATTATATATACTCAATAAGAACACTTTACAAATAAGTCCATATAGATCTAATATTTATTCTTTATGGGACCTTCACGCTGGAACTCTAAGATGGCTTTTGAAGCTTATGATCTAACCATTGAACTTAAAGATTTTGCCAAGTATCTTCACTTTGTATTTGTGTTGAAATGCATGATGGATGCTAAAAAATGATGATCGACAATTTTATCATGATAATTCTTTTCTCAAAACATTTATGTACTAGAAACAAAGTGCTAAGGAGTTTTATTATTTATGCATTGAGTTGTTAAAATATCATACCATAATTAAGACAATTGGCTGGTTCATCAATGATAGATGTTGTATGGGAAAGAAACCTCTAACAACATTAGGTGTGGCCAATATGTGTATTTAGTTGTATAGAGCACAATGAATGAATAGAACCATGGATTTTGATATAGGGTGAATAGCAAAAAAAAAAAAAAAACCCCTGGTACTATTGACAGGGGAGCACTAATAACTCCAAACTAGGTTATTAGTGGAAATACCCTCTCACTTAACGATTGGGTCAAGATTTTTTTTTTATTTCTAGTTTTACCTCTCTCCCTTTTTCACTTTGCTGCTCTTTCACTCTATTTTCATGAACCTCCCCCCTCTCCCCCCTCTTCTCTCTCTACCTCATCTCGCTATCTCTCCACTCTTTATCTCTCTTAGTTTCTCACAAATCTCTTGGTGTATCTCACCCTCTTCTTCTCCCTCCGCCTTTTCCCACTCTCCCTTCCACTCGCTCTCATGCTCTCTTAGTTGCAGCAATGGTAGCAAACTGCAGCAATAAAATCCACATCAAGTTGCAGCAATAGCAACTGCAGCAACAACAACTTGGAGAGGGTTTTGATTTTGAGATTTGGGCAAGGGTTTGGGTCTTGGGGAGAAAGAGAAGGTTTGGGTTGGAGAGAAAGCAAAAGTTTTGGGCTTGGGTTTAGGTTTTGAAGAGGGGAGAGGGGGAGGAAGAGGGGAGAGTTTGATTTTGAGGAGATTGGGTTTGATTATGAGGATGAATTTTGAAAAGAGAGGTGAGAGAGGAGTGAGAGAGGGAAGGGGATATGAGAAGGGGTGAGAGATAAGAGTATGGGAGAGAGCAGAGAAGAGGAGAGCGAGGTTTGTTTAAAGGAGGGGTTTTGGAGAAGTAGGTGAGGGAGGAGTGAAAAGGGGAAGAAGATGAGGAAGAATGAAAAGAGAAGGGAAAACGGGAAAAACATTAAACACTGGTAACTTAGGTGTTCTTGCTAACCTAATTCAGGGATATTAGTGCTACATGATCAATAGTATAAGGGGTCTTTTGCTATTTACCCTTCTTTGCTATTTACCATTTTATATATAATGAAAAACTTTATTTGTTATTTTCTCTGTATTTTGCGCCTAAAGTTATCTTTCAAATACAATTCCTTTTCCTTTTAATCGTCATATGCTTCTTTACTAATATAATAAGTTAACAGTGTGAAGATTGTTTGTCGTCTTAAACAGTCAATGTTCCAATGGATGCTTACATGATGGACTTTGTTTTTTCTGAGAGGGAAGATGGTGGCATTTATGACAATAAGAATGGGATGGACTACCATATTCCTGTAGGAGGAGGAACTGTGAAGGAGCCTCCGATGCATATTGTGCACATCGCTGTTGAAATGGCGCCTATTGCGAAGGTAGGCTTGCTATATCTAATACCTTGTTATATTGTATTTAGCTAAGCAGATTTCATGCACTTTATCCATTTCCTGGTACTTGAAGTTGCAAACACCTAATAAGTATTTGTAGTGCAAGTTGTTAGCAAAGTAGCAAGGCATATCTGGGAAGCAAGAGGAACTGACCTAAAAAGAAGAGCTAGCTAAAAGTAAATTTGAACTCTGTATATTTTAAGGATCTGATCTTTGATCTTCACTGCACGGGCGTAGAATGGGAAAGCAAGAGCAGGAGATCAAGGTTTAGGACATCTGCAGAATATATTTTTAGCAAAAATAAATACCTTTTAAGTGATTGAAGAGTGAAGATAAAAAAAACAGCTACACTCTTTTAATGTTTTCTTCATGACTATTATACCAATATCTTTTAAATGTTTTCCTTAATATGCATCACTAGTTCTCTCAGAAGAATATGTGTCGAAAGCTAGTTCTTTGATATATACAATTTTTTAACTCTAAAAGAATAAGTATTTAGTTTGCCAGTTTCAACTGATTGACGCTTTTTATACCATTGGTAACTCAACTTAATTTGATTACTTTGAATGTTGCATTCAACTTTGTCATCATAAATCTGTCTACAGTAATTAATAAACCCTTAATTTGACATTAGGAGGTCCTTGCATGTAAAGCCTGCAAATGAGTACCCATTTTTCCTTCAAGTTATCTGATCAAGGACCTTTGTGAAGTATCTGCAAGAGACTGTTTCAACGTATGGTATGTGGATTTTTCATTCCACAATAAAAATTAAACTTCACAATATGCTGCATCTCAAACAGCAATTGTTTTATCAATCCATACTTCATTGAGTATTTGTTAGAGTTGTGACTTCAAGACGAGTGAACTTCCTAGTTAGCTCTTTAGATGCATCAGACATATTCTGCCAATTTCTAATTTGGATACTGTACACGTCTCAGTTTTATATTTCTTGAGAATATTTTGAAATAACTCTCTCTAATTTCCTACTTGAATAATAACTTGATGCATCAATGGAGTGGTCAATTTATGATTTTTCTTATGATTTATTTTGTCTGAGGAAATGAAGTGGCACAAGATCATCGGCATTTAGATTTTCTATATGACTTCATAATTCAGATTACTTTTTTTTGGGGGGAAAGTCTCACTTGTTTTAAGTCACCGTTAGCAACAAGTCTTTCCATGACACTAAACTGAAGACGTCATTTCTGACCTTTGTATTTGCCACTTACTGCAGGTGGGAGGTCTTGGTGATGTTGTTACTAGTCTTTCTCGTGCAGTCCAAGAATTAGGCCATACTGTCGATATCGTATTTCCCAAATATGACTGTATGAATCTTAGCAATGTAAGCATCCACCCCAAAGTTCTTTAATTGAGATTTCTTTTGATACAAGTACTTGATGTATTGCATTTGTTCCTTTCTGTTTCCTATGGGATGACCTTGTTTACTTCTATTGCTTGCTTTTCTTTTGGCTATAAAGCCAGATAAAAAAAGACGCTGGGGACGGATGAGGCTAGTGGGATCAACCAAATAAGCCTTTCTTTTTCTAAATATTGCCAACTAGGTAACCGTTAGAGTCATTACCAAATAGAAGAAGTTAATTTTTTTCCTTCGTAAACAAGCTTATATTTAATTGGGAATTCAATTCCAATGTAACTTGTATTTTTTTCTTTCCTTCTCTCTTTATTAATGTGAACTGACATTTTAAAAAAAAAAAAAAACCCAACTACTGGCAACATGGTGTTTTGTCTCTGAATTTATCTTTTTTTTTTTTTTGGAGAGATTAGGATGGAGCAAAGCTCCAGCCATAATACATACACACACGCACACACACCAAACTAGAAAAACAATAACCGGAGTTTGGTACATAACCTATCCAGCTTCAAACAAAACACCACTGTAACCACTCACTGTCACCTACAACTCCCAAAAACAATCATAAGAACACACCTTGAGCTGCCAAAACAATATTCAAAAGAAACTACCCCAAAAAACCCAAAAATACAACTAAACAACAACTAAAAACCACCACCAGCAACACAGCCAATGACAGAAAATCAAGGAGCTGGAAGAGCAGGAAGTGCAACCATGACTCCCAAATCAGCGTTCCTCATCCTCTTGTACACATGCATCAAAATGGATGCATCGACCTTCCTCTTCAAAGGCAAAGAAAAATGACCTGCCCAGAAATTAACATAGTATAAAATAGAATCAATTAAATGAATAATTACAGCTCTATGATTAAAAATCCTATTTTATGCTCTTTCCAAATTACCCATACAGGAGCCATCATAAACATGTCCCATAACATTCTATATCTCCTTCTAACCCTCTTCTTTATCCAAACAGTCCACCAAGAAGTAAGAGAACCGGGCTTTCCTTTAACAGACATACAATATCTACCCAAATCCCATATAAGCCTAATAAAAGGACATTGGATAAATAAATGAAAAGCAGTTTCTCTATGGTTATTACAAAAGACACTGATTTCTAACACTAATGACGCTCGCCTAAATTATCAACAGTAAGAAGTTTATTCTGAAAAACCAGCCAAACTAAAATTCTAACTTTCATAGGAGCTATATTTTGCCAAATAACACTACTCCAAGCAATAGAAGTTTCCCCATAATTAAGAAACTTATAAAAAGAACTGAGAGAGAAAATACCATTGGCACTCCACTTTCACAATACAACATCATGTTCACTCCATTTGTAAGTATTCAAAAAGCAAATTAAATCCACAAAAGAAGAAACTAAAGATAAATTAAGAGCTCTAATTAATTGAATATTCCAATTTCTCACACCCACATACATGACTTACTGACACAAAATAGAAGCTTCCTTGTTCTTAGCCAGCACAAACAACTTAGGATAAGCAGCTTCAAGAGAAACATCATCAATCCAAATATCCTCCCAAAATCTAATATTCGTACTATCACCATGTTTAAACTTTATTCCACATATAAAGCTAGCACTACATCTCCACACTCCTCTCCAAAAGAAAGAAGAACCAATAATAGGTTTCCTATGTAACCTCTCAATTTTCCTTCTAGTAATCTAGCTTTAAGAAGTTTAACCCAACCTACATCCTTATCATTAAGAGCCTTTCAAAGCCATTTACCAAGAAGGGCAATATTTTGATATCTAATGTTTTTCACCCCCAAACCACCTTGATCTTTAGACTTACATACATTATCCCACCTTCTCAAACACTTGATACTGCTAGCTGAAGAAATACCAGTCCCAAAAAAATGCTTTTCTCAACCTATCAACCCTGTTAATCATCCATTCTGTTATCTTTTTATTTTTAATTTGATGTTGTTAAAATATAAATACCTCAACCCTCACTTTAACTTCGGAGTTTTGACGCAGAGGCAAGGACTTTAATATGGTATCAGGGCAACCCGGGTTCAAATCTCACCGGGTTTCCAGATAAGCCTTGAAATGTCTACTATCCTTTGCTATGAATATATATTGTGTCTGTTTTTTTCCTATTGGCTATTGGGATTTCAATGTGATAAAGTATATTTGTTTATGTTCACCATATTGCAAAACAATTGGCATCAGCTGTTACATCATGGTTCTATTTTCACATTGTTTTTAGTACCTTGTTACTATTTAATAAAGTGTATCCTTATCAAACTGTGCCGGGCTACTCTCTTTGGCCAGATACAGAAATGGATAGAGCTCTCTACATATGCTAGTAATTCTTGATAGCTTCCACAGTAAATTAGTGTACGCAACCAATATAATCCTGTTTTCATGTGTAATCTAAATATAACCAAGCCCATATGTACGACTCAGAGAATGCGAGAAAGCTCTTGTTCCTACGGAGTCATGCTTTGACCCTGTGATCATATGATGTGAATGCTGATTTGTCTTTGTCCCTCTGCTCTATAGATTTCGCTCATCTGATGCTCACACAGAATGAAGATTCCTTTATCTCATTAGCTGGCTATGGTTACTAAATTGTTGAAATTATTGGTAATTCAATTGAAGAATGAGTGCTATAGGCCTATTATCTTTTGTAAAGAATTCAATTCTTTACCCATATATATTTTATGCAGGAACTTCTTTATCCATATATATTTATGAAGAAATACTCTGTTAATAACCCATGGTTTGTTGCAATTTAGGTGAAGGACTTCCATTTCCGTCAAAGTTTTTTTTGGAGTGGAACAGAAATAAAAGTTTGGTTCGGAAAAGTTGAAGGCCTTTCTGTCTACTTTTTAGAACCGCAAAATGGGTAAGTAGTTTATTTGTCACTTTTGTTTTTGCCTTTTTGAATTTTCTATTGTATGCATGTCTATGCATATATTTTGAATTTAGAATTTCCAAATTTGATAGGCTTGTATCTTCCATTTTTAAGATACCAGCTGATATACATATGTACATGTATAAAGGCGGAGTTGTCAATTTTTGCAGATGAATCATTATTGCATGTACCCTCTAAATAGCCTATCCTCAGTCGACAAAAGCTTCACGATTTTCAAGAAATCACTTGATGTACATACATATAATACCATTTTTATCAGTAGGTTATCCAAAAGTGCAACATTAAAATAGCACAATGTTTTGAATTTATTCTAGTATACTGGGCACATGCGATGCATAAAAAGGAAGAAAAAAATAAAATCACGAAGTAATTAGTGTGATATATTTTATGATAGAGTTATTATTATGTATCAATCCTGCTACTATGTACAAAAATAATTGCTAACCACATTTGCTCATTTACAAAATAGAAAAGGGTTCAAAGTTAGGGGATGTAATTTTGATTGCAGATACCCAAAACTACAGTAGAAAACTAATAGGCAGAAATTTTTTTTGATGAAATTGGATTAATAGGCATACTTACGACACTTCCATGGACTAAAATTGTCTAGTTCTCAATTGAATTCCAACACGTATTCATTTTATTTTTATTTTTATTTTTTTAATTTAGCAGTATGCATTGTAGGTAACTTCATCTTGGAACAATCTTCCAAGCATTGATGACCCGAAGACAGTTTTCTCGCCAAAATATGACTCAAAAGTAAGTGAAATTAGTTTGACTATTTAGGGAATATAAAAGGGACTAATAGAGGATTGAACAATTGGGAGGTTCCAGGTTCAATTCCTGCAATTGTCAAATGGGGGATTTAACTTGGGTAATTAGGATGTAGGGTGACCTGTCCTTTTTCTCCAAAAAAAAAGATTGAACAATTTGGATTTTCTGTTCAATTGTCAATTGAAACAAGATGAGAATAAATGATCATATCTTCTTTTAGAAAAATGTAAATGACTCTTTGGCACTTTGCAGGTACTCCAAGAGACAGATTACATCCTTCTTTCAAAGAAATTTTAATATCAACTTTAACACCAATATCTCATCTTAAATCATGCTTGTTGCCCACCCTGCGAGGAGGTGAATATTCTTCCCTTGATTCTTCACTTGGATCATGATGAAAAGTATTATAATCTTCACTCTCAGTTCTGGAAGAATCATTTTCATTAAGTGATTCTCCTCACCAGTTTCATATTGATCTAGCCGCTGAAGTTGTTCCAATTTCCTCCTTCACCATGTCACAACAATGACCTCTCTCATGGCATGACGATTATCTCTTTGGAGCAGATTTTTTCCACAACACGCACAACAACCACGCCACCATGAAACCCAAGGCTCACATACCAAACTTAATACTGGAAAGAGAAGAAGCCAAATTCAAGGATAATTGAGCTCACCACCCAGAGTAATCTACCTTGGGATGCCAAAGCAAAGGACTAATCATTCAACAAAATAATCAAAGAGATAAAAATCAAGACGAAGAAGAGATATTCTTCTTTAAGAAGTATCACAAATAAAGACTTGGGGCGTTTCATATTCTAATTTGTTCATACATAATTAGGGATTTATATACTTCATCTTGGAACAACCCTCCAAACATAGCTTACTCTAGTTTCACATCTTAATAGACATTAGTTTGAGTACGTAAGGAATATAAATGGACTTGTAAAAGTAGAGCCATCAAGATTTTTGGTCCAGTCAACTGAAACCACCGGAGAATGAATGACAATTTCTTCTGGAAAAATGCAAATGACTCTATGACCGTGTGGTGGAGATTTTCCGCCACAAGCGATCGGTTGGTCGATCCACACCATAAGCTAGAGTAGAGAGTGGGGGTGAAATGCTCATAAGAAAAACATAGCACAAACACCAAGGATTTTACGTGAAAATTATTAACTAGAAAAAATCACGAGAGGGAGGAGGAACTTTACTATAATTCTCTGGTTATAGGAAGTACAGTGATTTGAGAGGAGCGTACAGAGTTTGAATTTTCACGGTTCGGCCCCCTCTTCGCTGGGAGAAGAGATTTATTTATTCTTCATTGAGCTATTGGACTGCAGGTCGCTGATCGTGGGTGAGATCTGCACGTTTCGCGCGTTGTAACGATAACGATCAGTAGTTCTGATTTCTTGGGATTGTATGCCAAGAAATTCATCATTATCCATAATTGTCCGTGCTGAGGGGCATTGCACATTATGAACGTGAAAGAAGATCGGGCTGCATAACTGACGGTGGAGATTGGGCATGATCTGTCGCTGGAACTCGGATTGAGGGGCTGTGGAGTTTCTAGGACGGAGGGAGATTCGGGATATCCGAGTGGCGGAGTCTTCCGGGTTGATCTAACTTCGGGATGGAGGACGAACTTGGGAGAATCTGGAATGACGGAAGCTGCTGGGTGGATTGAATGACGTGGAAGTCTCGAAGGGGGTGCTTAGTTGTTTGGACACACGTCACCATCTAGATGAGAGTTAATTTTTGACCACTATAGATGGCCCCCTCTTCGCTTGCTGGAGCCTGCGGAAGGGAAGTCGGAAGAGAGGAGTGGGTAGGAGATCTTTTTAATGCCTTGATTTCTTCTTGATGTGTGTGAGCAAGAGAGGATCTTGGATCATAAATGCGAATCTTTTGGATGCACTTGGAGATTGTATGGCTGGTGGACAGCTGCACGTCAATCGGTTGGATTATTTAAGATCTGTAGCTAGCGTCTCTTCAAATCTCGGCGCCATGATGATTGAGATCGTGTGGCAGAGGCGGTTGGTATCTTGCTGCTTCGGTTGACCGAGAATCTTGGGATGTGGACCGACTTTTCGGGGATGGGGATTTGAATTGGAGACAGTTCAATTCCTCCTACATTTATAAATAGGATAAAACCTTCAGGATGAAAATAAATTCTATTTTTCCCCAAGAGGTCTTGCTTCAAAGTTCTTCCTTTCTGCTTCGCTGCCATGCCTTCCTTCTTTATCAGGTGAAGGAAAGAAAGGTACAGGATGGAGACAGTGGGAATGGATGGTGTAATATGTCAGTCGTTGTGATGAGCCTGTCACAATCCGTCAGTTGTTGTGAAAGGGCTCTGCTGTCAGGGGAGATAGGGAAGGTTCCTGCTCTGACTCGATTTGTTCGTCTGGTCTCTGGCTTGCCTGGTCCAGTTCCGATCTTGAGGCTTGGAATCTTTCTTTCTGATCGGACATCGCTGCCTCGCGCTTGGAGACTCTCTTCTTACGACGAGCAACAAGAGGGGAGTATGAGGGGTATTTTCATCGGGACGCCGCCGATGAAGCACTCCTTTCAAAGCTTTGACATTTTCCTCAGAACAAAGGGTTGGTGGTGATATCACTGGCTTGTGTGTCTTGGAGGTTTCATCCTAGTCGGACATTGCCGCCTCGTGTGTCTTGCCGGAGTACGTCTGGAGCTTTGGGCATTGTAGTGGCTTCAGAGGGCATTCTGGAAGTCCATCCCATTTTTTTTCCGAACATGAGGTGGGTGGCGACATCGGTCTGAATTCCTTGGAGGTGTGTTTTAGACGGAGTGGAGAAGATCATTTATCTAGAGGATCTCTCGCTTTTGTGAAGGAACCTCTCGGAGCTTCTTTCGGGTTGTTCTGGGCAATGGTATGAGCAATGAGATCGTGCCTTCTGACGGATGTTCTCCGGAAGACATGTTCTCAGAGGTCAGATGAGAGGTTGGACATAGTGGCAGGATGGAAGGATCAGATCAGGATCATCTGTATTTTTTTCAAAAAAAGTGTAAACATGGAACTGTGATGGAGTTTTGTATTACTCTTGTTAGATGTAATCATATATGTATTTGGAGGAATGCATTGGGATAGAATGACTATAAGTGCCTTTGAAATTGAAATTTTTATTTAGATCTTGCCTGCTTTGCTTTACCGTTGGCTTTTCGGAATTAATCATGTTTCCTCAGAGTGCTGGTCTAACTCTAGGATGTTTGATTTGGTATGGGGACGGCTTGGTTAGCTTGCAGTATTGTTTCTGAGTGGGGGTAGTCCCGTCAGCGGTACCTGCAAAATTTTGCCTCTGAGTGGGAAAATCCCAACAGTGGAGTTGAATTCACATATGCTTCTACGTGGGGATTTGACCCATCAACAGAGCTGTGAATTTGGGACTTTGAGAGGGGAAAATCCCTGCAGTAGAGTTGGGCCTCTGAGTGGAAAAAATCCCAGCAGCAGAGTCAGGGCCATGAGCTGATATTTGTGTTTCAGCCCGATAGAGAGAAGCTATCAGGGGTACAAACGCCTGTTGGCCCACAAGGGAGGGATGATGCGCACAAGCATATAATGAAACATCCTAAGTTATATGTTAGATGCAGCACAATAATGAAAGGCATAAGCTGAACAGATTGGGCTGACTTCTCTGTGTATGCTCAGCTTCTAATCACTCAAAACTAGTACGTCGAGGGGATAATCCAAATAAGGAAACCCTATGTATATACCATATGTCTCTAGTGGTTATAGGTTAAATATACAACCGTATTATCCCGAGATGAGTAACATATGCAAACATTCACAAAAGTTGTGTTCGGATAATACCTGGGCCACTGTGTCTCGCCGGTATGTGTGATTTTCTCCAGCCTCTAACCACACGAAATTAGTACGTCGAGTAGATAATCCAAATAAGGAAACCCTCATATATATACCATATGTTTCATGTAATTATAGGCTATCCAGAACGTTTACCTGCAATTTAAAGAGGCCTGAAGTGGGGGGTGTTACCCATCAAAAGGTTGGATACGTTAACTCTGAGTGGGGAAAATCCCATCAGCGAAGTGACGATCCGGACCTTCGAGTGGGGGAAATCCCAGTAGTAGAGTTGGGCTTCCTAGTAGGAGAAATCCCATCAGCAGAGTCGAGTTCACATTTGCTTCCGAGTGGGGGGAATCCCATCAGGGGAGTCGTGACCTCGGTAGGGACTTAAAGTGGGGTACAACCCATCGACAGATTGGATGCGTTTACTCCGAGTGGGAGAACCCCAGCAGCGGAGTGGCGATCTGGCATGGACCCGACAGAGAAACTGCTTGGGATTCATTCGCCTGTGGCTGTGGGTCAGATGAGAGGAGCCCGAAGGCTAGTGTTTGTGTTTCCGAGTGGGAGAAATTCATCAGCAGAACATCAAATAGGCGATCTGAGAGGGGAAAATCCTGAACTCCGAGTGGGAAAAATCCCACAGAGGAGGATTTCAATTTTCGTAGGCTAATCGAGAAGGGGCTTGTAGGCAAGTCTGCATTGCTATCTCCGAATTGAAAAAATCCCATCAGCGGAGCATACATACACAATTCTCCGAGTGAGGGAAATCCCTTCAGCGGAAGGATCGACTCCGAATGGGAAAAATCCCAACAACGGAGTAGTTCCGAGTGGGGAAAATCATATAAACGGAATGTCTAGACATAGTCCTCCGAGTGGGGGAATATCCCATCCATGAAAGAACCGACTTCGAGGGGAAAATCCCATCCACGAAAGAACCGACTCTGAGGGGAAAATCCTAGCAGCATAGTAGTTTCAAGTAAGGAAAATCCCATCAGCGGAACATCTAATTTGAAAGGACTACAATGATTAGGAGCAGAAATATCATTTTATGCAATATTAGAATGAAATATATGGAACTAGAATACAAGAAATGGTAGGGATAGGAGTACTGTCATGTCTCTTGGAAATATGAAATTACTCAATTGCTTTGTATTGGGTGATTTAAGTATTGTAGCTGGGCAGGCGGTGGAGCGTTGAGCTATCTGAATCTGGAGGCTGCTTTGAGAGTGAGGATGTACTATTTGAGGAAGTCTTGTTAGATGAGCTCTTTCAGGTACTTAGGAGGGCCCAACAATGGATGATCTTGTGTCCCTTACAGTCATGGTAGGAACAATATTTTTTTGCTCTGAGAAGTGTGGGATCGTACCAGATTGGTCTTGGACGCCTAATCCATGGCTGGTCTTTGATGGCGTTGAAGATTTCGTTGATGGGGAGTCTCAACGAAGTGAAATGCTGTTCCATCGGCTTGTAAGTTTGGAGCGGATTTAGTGAAAGGATTGAGAGTGCCTGTCTCTTAAAGGTAGGTTCCCCCAGTTCTGATCTTGGGCATGGGCGGAGGGCTCGTGCAGAGACTTTGACTTTGCTCTGCCGTCATCATGTTTCTCAGTATGATTGAAGAAAGTCTTTATTGTCTCCTATAGTGAGCTCGTAATAAGACCTCGCTCATGTGGGTAACATTGTGCATGAGAAGATGTTTGTACAGGGGTGAGAAACCTGCAGTCCGTTGATGAACGCGAGTGTAAAGACGTCCTCACCGCAATTGAAGACGTTGGCGAGTTGGTTTTGGAAGAAGCTGATGTGTGATTTAAGGCTGTCGCTCTACCTCATCTTGACGGAGAGGAGGTGATGACTGTTCTTCTTGGCCTCCCGGCTAGAGGCATACTGAGAAGAACACTTCGGTTACCTCCTCAAGGTTGCGGAGAGAGCGGGGTGGTAGAGAGTATAACCAATCTGACGCCAGACCTTTCAGACTGGATAGAAATACGAGAACGAGAGTAGATCGTTGCGAGAATAGACTATCATTTTGTCCTAAAATGCATGATGTGCTGGAGGGAGTCGCTCACTCCGGAGTAGTAGTTGAAGGTTGGGGTCGAAAACTTCCTCAAAAACTCGCACTCTCGGATTTCTTCAGAGAGGGGGAGTCAGAGATTTTGGTAGCTGAAAGTGCTTGATGGCTTTGCAGCTTGGCTTCCATGATTCATCTCTGGATCAGCCGTCAAGGGCTCGGAGGTCGGGAGATCCACTGACTTCAGGCTCGCTTTCTGATTGCGTCAATGGCCTGGAGGGTGACGGTTTGAGCCTGGAGTTGGTTATTGTGCTGCATCAATATCTCCTGCTCACGGATGGCATTTACGGTCGAGAACTGTCTGCTCTCGATCAAGATCAGACTGGGCTTGTTGTACCTTCATATGCTCTTTTATGTCGGCGAGCATCTGAATGAGCTAGTTTCGTGCTGCTGCAGTGGTTGGCGGTTGGCCCCTGAGATAAGGAGCTGGTGTCCTCGGTGGTTTGCGGCTGATCGATGGCTGATGGGGGGACCGTGCCCCCAGTGGTGGAAGGTGGTAGTTTGCTTTCATGAGGTCATTAACGATGTAAGAGAGGCCTTTTGAGGAAGGTTTTGAGTTTTTAGGGGAGAGATCTTGAGTGTAGGGATTCAGCTCTCAACGAAAGCACCAGTTTGTAGTGGAGATTTTTCCGTCACGAGCAATCAAACGGTTTATCCACACCACAAATGAGGGTAGAGAGTGGGGGTGAAATGCTCGTAAGAAAACACAACACAAACACCAATGATTTTATGTGGAAACCTTTTAACTGGAAAAAATCACTAGAGGGATGAAGAACTTCACTATAATTCTCTGATTACAGGTAGTACAGTGATTTGGAAGGAATGTACAAAGATTTTCAGAGTTTGGTCCCCTCTTCGCTGGGAGAAGAGGTCATTTATTCTCTATCGAGCTGTTGGACTGAAAGTCCCTAATTGTGGGTGTGATCTACACATTTCTCGTGTTGTAACGTCAGCAATTAGTGGTGTTGATTTGTTGAGATTGCATGTGGAGAAATCCGTCACTATCCATAACTGCCCGTGTTGAGGGGCATTGTACGTTATGAATATGGAAGAGGATCGGGCTGCGTAACTGACGACGGAGATGGGGGATGATCTGTTTTGAAGCTCAGATTGAGGAGCTCTATTGTTTCCGCGGTGAAGGGAGATCCGGGATGTCAAAGTGGCAGAATCTTCCTAGTTGATCTAACTTCGGGACGGATGGCGGACTTCGGGATGATCTAGAATGGCGGAAGCTGCTGGGTGAATTGAATGACGTGGAAGTCTCGACGGGGATGCTTGGTTGCTTGGACACACGTCACCATCTAGATGAGGGTCAATTTCTGACCGCTACACTTTGTTTGGCGCATTAGGAAGTGAATAGAGTTTTCACTCTATATAAAGATTGCAAGTTTATTTCTCTAGGATCAAATTAGTTTTGCAGTTAAAGTTAAAGAAAACCTGGTAACCAAAAATCTTCCAGAACCTTGTTTGCTTGAACTATTAAATGATGTTCCCAATTCTCCCTAAAGTTTGGCTGGTTAGAATGCACACGTGTGCCACTTTCAGTTTCTATTCAATTGTAACTAGACATAGTCAGACATGTTATTAACACATGCACATCACACATTACATGCTTCCACAAAATTACAAATTAAAATTAGAAAAGGATTATCCTTTTTGTACTATATTTAAAGTTCAAAACATTTTTACTTATATTCTTGTCTTGGGTAAGGACGGTTTTCTGACTTTCAAGATTCCTCTTGTTTCTGCAGAATGTTTTCGGTAGGATGTGTATATGGTAGAAATGATGCAGACAGATTTGGTTTCTTTTGTCACGCAGCTCTTGAGTATCTCCTACAAACTGGAACCCATCCTGTAAGTGAAAGAAAGTGACTGCGGAATTATGTTGTTATTATTTTGCTGATTTTATTTTCCATTTCTTGTGCTACTTTTTCATATATGCAAGAAGATCCTAGTTAACAAACCTTGTCCCAACTACTTGGCATCCGTTATGTTTTTCTTTCTTTACTTTCCATCATTTTTATATCACTTTTTTAACATCTATTGACCAAGTTATTTTGAATAAAATAACCATTTTATGTCTCCTTATTAATTTTTAACTTCTTTTGCCTTGTATGTTGAAAAGTGTCATTGAAGCATGAAGGAGGCGAACTCTAATATTTAATTTGAGCAGGAAAGAACTCTTTTTTTTTTCATTGTTTTGATCACTACCATTAGTTTACAAGATGTTTAAAAAATGGTTATAATATATGTTTTCTTTTTTTATTAAGAAATGTTTATATAATATAACAAAGATAACTTATTATATAATCTCTTCAATTTACTCAAATATATTTTAACAGGAAAAATGAAAAAAACTGAAATACTAATAACAGAAAAATGAAATATCATCCACAATCTGTCTTATTTTATTGGCAATTTTATGGTGTCTGTTTATATGGCCCCCTTTATATTATTATTGTGCACTTTTTTCTTCTGGTTTCACCTTTATTGCTGGATGTTTTTAAGTAGATCTCTGAACATGAGAAGCAAATGGTGAAGTTCAAAAATAGGATAAACTGAGCTTTTTACGACATTCTACTCTTTGCTTACATTTATATGTTTATTGGTATTCATTTTACATGCAGATGTCTCAATTGATGGATTTATTTTTGTGAAACAGGATATTTTACACTGCCATGACTGGACTAGTGCTCCTGTTGCATGGTTATTTAAGGAACATTATAGGCATTATGGGATGAGCAATGCTCGAGTTATCTTTACAATTCATAATCTTGAGTTTGGACAAGGCCATATTGCGAAAGCAATGCAACATGCTGATAAGGCTACAACGGTTGGTGCCTAGCACTTGCTTCGTATTTGTATTTGCCTTAGATGTGCCTGTTTTGTACTGTTGTACTAACTTTAACACGTTCTGGTATGCTTTCCTTTTAATTCTTTTAATACTTAACTATGTAGCAATTATAAGTTCGATAAATGATCCGCATGCCTCGAAATGACCCGGCCCAATAGGGAAATCCCAATTCCGTGGGCCTTTTGATATTTACACTTGAAATATATATCTGCTAATTCTATATGGTCTAGATATTCCCTGGAAGTTAGTGTTTATGCTTAGAGGCTCAAGCACTAAATATTAAGTTATTTTACTGTTCCTTTTGTGTAGCTTCTATTCTTATGTTTGTTCATTTGCAAAGCGTATTCTTTCTTGACAGGTATCAAGTACATACTCGAAGGAGGTCTCAGGAATCCTGCAATTGCTCCTCATCTTCACAAGTTCCATGGCATCTTGAATGGGATCGATCCAGATATATGGGATCCATACAATGATAACTTTATCCCTGTATGTTCATTACCTCTAATTCATGCTGAATTTCTTTAAACAGTGTTTATTACTTTCTTGAGGTACTACTCATGATTTTATGTTTCAGTGTCTTTGTTTGAGTTGATTGAGATTCCCACAGTCAATACAAATTTCTGTCACATTTATATATGGTTTGTCTGTCATAACCAAAAAAAAAATTGTCTTCGTCAAGATAAGATTAGTTTGTATGAACTATTTGAGCATTTTTGTTAGGTCATGATACATTATGAGTTATGTGAGAATCAGTAAACTGTCGCTGCCTTTTACCAAAACTATAATTTGATTACCAGTAGAATGCAATTTGCAGATGACCTATCTTAAAAAAATTAACAAAATATAGTTGTCAAAGGAGCTGAGAACATAATTGTCTGAGGGGGTTCATTCATTTCATTATTGCGATAATGAACTGAACCGTGTTGCACTTAGGGATTGATGACTTTTGATGCGGAACAAAGAGAACAGAAGAAATTAACGAGAGATGTGTGGAAATTAAGAAAGAAGAGAAATGTGAAATTATATTTTTAATTGGGAAGACTTAAATGTCTTGGTTATCTTGGTACATAGTTACAGGTGTACCAAGCTTGGTATACTTGTCTGGATTGGGAATTCAGCCAAATTCAAGTCCTCTAGTGCAATCATAAGTTAGATGCACGGTAAAAGGAAAGGTGCAATAAATTGGTTCACCGGGGCCGGGACTGAGGTTATGAAGTAGATATTGCTAGGACGTGATTCAATTGTTGAATTTTCCAATCTTTTTCAAGTTATTCAAGTTGATCCTCGAATATCCAGCATTCAAATTAGATTAATTTTCACTTTTTAAATGGTTAGCAACCATTTTATTAAGGAGCATTTTCTGCTATCTATGCATTTAGTAACAAATAAAAGCAAGGTTGTTTCTTTCTCTTTTCTACTTACAAAACCTCAATCCTAAAAGAAAATTCTCAATTTACAATTTACTATGGAATCTCCTTTATATTGATAAATTTTCTGATATATAGATGTAGTTGTCATATAGGTATCTAAAGGATGTCACAAGGCTTCACAGCCTGCTCAATCTCTAAAGATGTGTATGGGTGACATTACTTGAAGGTCTGGTAATGGCTTAGGAAGTGTCCAAATATCTGACACAATGTATCTAGGGCACTTCGTGGCAAGATTTTGGTGATGATCTACAACCCTTTATTATGGGGCGCAGAAGAGATGGGCACGCGCTTCTAATGGTTTGAAATAAAATTATATCTTTAGGCACTGAATAATCTTTCCTTCTCTTATATTCTTTTTGGGAAAATAGCAGATAGATATCTTGTTTCTCAAAAATACAAAAACTCCCCCATATTATAGATCCTATGATATTATAGAAATCTACAAAAAAAAAAAAAAAAACTACTTATTGTCAGAAACGCTTCAGTAAGTATCTGTCAAAACTTTACTAAAATGGGAGTGATTTGAAAATATCTATATTCCAAAGAATTTTTCTTTGTATAGTTGAGATACATAAGTAGTTGTATGCAAGAACCCCACCATTTATACAGTAGATTCTAAATGGCCAAAATCAATTGCACAGGAAATGAACTGAACTGATTGTTCTGAAATATTATACGATAGCTATGATAAAATGTAATGGCAGGTCTACAATATGTTATGAGGTAAGTGTTGACTGAGATTCCTGCACACAAAATATAAGATTTTAGTTTTAAGAATATGATGTGCAAGTTCTCAATTCTAATCCGCGGTAGCAGGGCTATGCGGGTCGTGATCCTCAAGGAGGGACTGCGATGGAAGCGTTAAGTAAGTTATCTCTTTTTTTTTTCTTTTTATTATTAGCAGTGGTATTTACAATGAATAGTATTTACAATGAAGTGAAGAAAAGAATTGTGGAAGATGTGGATCAAAACTAAAGAAAGAAAATAAAGAAAACACGTACGAACCTCTTCAGCCTGCTTACCTTTGATCCGTGCGATGATTTACCTTTTCTCGGAAGACTTGCAAGTATGGCGTATAGGAAGTTAATCGTCATAAGCCATCAAGGGATCTTCGTTGGCTAGGCAGTCTCGAAGCAGTTGGGTCTCATTGTTTCACAAGGCATTAGAGAACAAATAGAAGAAAGAAAATAGAAACAGAGAAACACAAGAATAAACAAGAGATGAAAAACATAAAATAATAACAAAAACGAACCTTAAACGGATTTCATTAACAATGGAAGATAAGCGGGCTTATACCGCTGTCACCTCAGTACAAGCGAAGACTCCATCCTCCATGAAAGTTTCCTCCACTCTCAGTTACAAAATTTACAAAATAAAAACGAAAATAAAATCTAACCTAAAAACTAAACCCTAGCTTTTGGCCCTTTGCTGGACGCTGGACTACTCTGTACGTTGCACTGCAGGGGGTATTTATAGGTGCAGAAGGCCGAAGAGTCCTGGATAAACCTGCCCACAAAAACTGGAAACTGATCTCATCTAAATTGCCGCAAAATCCTGGTTTTTGCCGCAATTGTGCGGCAAAACTGGCTCTTCTGGCCACGCGCTTTGGCGCGTGGCCTCTCCCGATCGTTCATCTGGGCGCTTGCTTCTGGAAGTGTGGTCCTGGCTCTTCATCTTGAGATTTCGAGATAACTTAGAAATCAAGTTACCTTGATCTCAAATATCCCAAATCTTTTATCCACGAATTTCCTTCTTATCTTTGGCTTTTATGCTCATCCTGCAAGAGTTTAGGGTTGGGTAGAATTCTATCCTTCCCTCATCTTTAATAATTGCAACTTTAGCCCTTGTATATTTGCACTTTGACAATTGATATTTGCACTTTGACTCTTGGGCTTCAAATATGGGCTTGGATCTGGGCTTTTGGGCTCTTTTAAGCTTTATTTATTATTAAAATAATAATTCGAGGCCTGCACACATTAAATAACAAAATATTAATAAATGTGCATTATAATATGAATAAATGTGCAAATGTGATGGTAAATATGATGACAATTATGCATTTTTTACTACTAATCACACCCCCACACTTATCTTTTTGCTCGTCCTCGAGTAAAAATCAAAAAGAAAAAGAAAATCTAATTTAACTAACTCACTTTCGTAGGAATCACGGTTGCACTTAGCGTGTGCAACAAGCCGTTAAACCCTAGGTTACCCTAGAGGACGAGTGTTGTCTCGTGAGGGTTTTCAGCGGATTACACCCACAAAATCCATAAAAAAGAAAGTATTTGACTTATATTTGAAGAGACTAAGTAGTCTATAAGTTTTAGGATTATCATTTTTATTCATTCTTAAACTTAGTCTTAATAAAGTTAATTGTTATTTATTTTAGGTAAGGATTAAAATTGAATTTCTAATATAGTCTTTTTCGTTACAAAGATCATATGCATCCTTATGAATTTATACTAGGAATTCCTTAACTTGGACTCTCATGCCTCTATATATATATATATATATTTTCTTTTTTTTTTTAATATGTATAACGCATCTAATTTTCTTTCGTATAAGCATTAAGGCTTCTTGAGGCCCTCATACCTAACTAATTGACTATTAGATGTGTTAATACATATATAAGTAATTTTTTTCTTAATTTCCTTAGGCTTTCTAATCCACCCATGTAACGAACTTAAAGTCGATGACTCCCAAACCGGTTGGCTTTAGGGCACCAGGTGAGAAACACCCCGCGGACTCAAATTCGAGTGAATTAGGCCCCAAAACTAAGGACTTTATTTTATTTACTCACCTTTAGGCATGAATACTTATGCTTCTTGAGGCACATGTATCAGCTTAATTGGTGATTTTTTTCTTCTTTTTTTTTTATGAGGCACAAGGTCTTTGTCTTAGAATCCTAGATATGTATTAGGAATGCACATTTCATTAAGGTAAAAATTAAGACTAACTAATTATTCAATTTCTCCTCCTATACCTAAATTTAAACAATTATTTATTTTGACCAAGTTTTTAGAAATCCTAATCATGATTTTCCTAATCCTTAAAACTAACTTAGATTTCTTTCAAAAGATAAGTCAAAATATTGTCCTTTTTATAAATTTTTTTTTCTTTTTAAATTTTTTTTTAATTAGCAAATTTGTTAGTGTCTACTTATGTTAGTATGTTAGTAAAGCCCACCCCCACACTTATCTCATGCATTGTCCTCAATGTATGAATGAATGCATATATGCATGAAATAGAACAAGGGAAGGAGGAAGTTACCTTAGGGTGGTGGTTCCGGAGGTGGTCTAATTGGTCCACGAAATGCGGCCCAATCAAGATGACAGATAATTTGGTGGAACCCACCAGAAACTTTCCTTACATAACCCACTAAAATATATGTATAATCAATTTTTAGTATTTCCACCCCATCAAATTTCCAAATTTCATAATAAATTTCAGAGTTAATTGTCTCAACCTCCTTGTCCCAAAATGGAGTATGAAAAGATGGAATTATTGACTTGGACATTATAGGTACGGGAACGAATACCGACTCAAGGAAGATGCTCAAACCAAGTAAGGGCTCAGGAGTCGGGCTAGGTTCAAGAATTGAGTCCAAGTCAAGAAATTGAAACTCAAGTCCACAATCTTCTTCCCACAATGGAATGTGACCTAATATGGGTGATATCTCTTTACTTCCAATATTAAGGAATTCTAGCTCATCGCCATACAATTCTTCAAAACTAAGGTCAACATCTTCCGTCAGAATTGTACAATCAGTTTCAGAAGTAAAGAGATTGTGAGAATCTAGGTCGCATATCTCATTGGGTTCAATGTAATAAAAAGAACTTGCCAATTTATCCATAGGATTTTCAAAATTGCACAATTGGTCAAGTTCAATATGATCATCTAAAATGGGTGATTCAATTTCATTATGAATTGGAATAGGATCCAATGTTGACTCGGGAAAAGTGAAATCAGGTGGAGACACTGGAGTCATTATTGGATCAGGAAATAAAATTGAATCATCAAGTTGAAGATCATGATCATATTCATGTTCAAGTTCTAATTCATGAAAGGAAAAACTTGCCAAGTTATCAGATTTTGAAGTTTCGGCAAGTTCACATGATGGTACTGAATTAGAATCTTGTTGTCCAAAGCAACTTGGTTCGTCGGCTCTAAGCGAGTGGTCAACGAAAGCGGAAATGGCCGAACTGTGAGAATGTAAAGATTGAACCATCAAATCTATGTCATGCTCACGAGCTAATCTAGCCTGAGTCATGGCTTCAAGCCTCTTTTGTGATTGGGCTTGGAAAAAGGAAGTGTAATCGTGATGAAGTTGTGAGTCGGTGGACTCACGCATCATCATGTCTAAGATTGATGGTGGTTGTTGCTTGGACTCGTTCATACTTATCATTTCCCGATAGATGGTAATTTATTCTGAATGGGGGGATCTGAGTATGAATCATTGAAAGAATGTGGACTGGATGGATATGAAGGACAATTTGGTTGAGAATTAGACTCGGGGGAATCGAAACCCCATGAACTCTGTGACGAGTTGAAATTATTATGGAAATTATAGTCATAAGATGGAGGGTGTGGGCTATATTCATTCGGATAAGACCATTCCGGCACACTAGATTGGTCAAAGTTATGATATGCCGGGTTGGTAATATCCGAATAATGGTTAGGTGTGTAATATGGATTAAAATTGGAATTATTATTATATGCCATATCACACCAATACAAACAAAACAAACAAATAAACAAACAAAAAAGAAAAATTCTAACCTAAGTTAGGGTAGACCTATGACCTAGACGACTCCTAACTGGTCAGACTGTCCACAGGAGGTAGGGTGTAGACTTTGACCACAAGTTAATCAGCCAGGTCGGGGCAAGATTGGTGGGAGGTTTTCCGTCAAAGACGTTCCTTAATTAAATAACCACCACTCTTCGGGCTTTCGGCCCTCAATCCCTTTCCTAAACACTGATTTGGCAAGAGTCAACTTCCAGCACTGTTCCCCCTTAGGATAATCTCCTATTGAGTCCGAGATGTCCCTAGGGCCAACGTCTACTCTTTTTTAGTTAGGCTTGGGTTAGTGAGTGCTTGGATATGATTTTTGGGCTAAGGAAGGGTGATGAAATCCCCACCTTATCTTGTTAATGGGTTATGCCCTTAAGATGAATTAGTGCAAGTGTACAAGATAAGTAGATAAGATTCACTCAAAGCAGAAAATCAACCAAGAGATGAGTCCTATTCTACATGCAATGCGTACGTACCTTGCTCCAGCACTCTTTAACAGTAAAAATAAATGAATTGAAAAGACACGTGCCTAATATGCAAACGTCTAATCAATTTTTATCTTTAACAACAAATAGTTTACTGTTGAATTAATTAGCAGTAAGCAGGTATATCACAGAACAAAATAAACAGAGCAGTAAACAGAATTTACAATTTGCAGCAACCTGCAGAAAACCAAATTAGTAGTGAACTACTATTGCCGCAGAATTGCGGCTTTTGCCGCAGATCTGCGGCAAATATGTAGGCCCTGGTGCTCTGCCTTCGAGGGCAGAGGCACTGGGTTGCTGTATGTCCTTGATGCTGCTCTGTTTCTGTTTCCTGTTCTCCAAACCTGCAAACAGAAAAGAATAAAGAATTAGTTAAAAATTAAAATTTGTTTTAGAGATAAACTTACCGTCCCTCCCCGGCAACGGCGCCAATTTGTTGACTGAGATTTCCTGCACACAAAATATAAGATTTTAGTTTTAAGAATATGATGTGCAAGTTCTCAATTCTAATCCGCGGTAGCAGGGCTATGCGGGTCGTGATCCTCAAGGAGGGACTGCGATGGAAGCGTTAAGCAAGTTATCTTTTTTTTTCTTTTTATTATTAGCAGTGGTATTTACAATGAATAGTATTTACAATGAAGTGAAGAAAAGAATTGTGGAAGATGTGGATCAAAACTAAAGAAAGAAAATAAAGAAAACACGTACGAACCTCTTTAGCCTGCTTACCTTTGATCCGTGCGATGATTTACCTTTTCTCGGAAGACTTGCAAGTATGGCGTATAGGAAGTTAATCGTCATAAGCCATCAAGGGATCTTCGTTGGCTAGGCAGTTTCGAAGCAGTTGGGTCTCATTGTTCACAAGGCATTAGAGAACAAATAGAAGAAAGAAAATAGAAACAGAGAAACACAAGAATAAACAAGAGATGAAAAACATAAAATAATAACAAAAAACGAACCTTAAACGGATTTCATTAACAATGGAAGATAAGCGGGCTTATACCGCTGTCACCTCAGTACAAGCGAAGACTCCATCCTCCATGAAAGTTTCCTCCACTCTCAGTTACAAAATTTACAAAATAAAAACGAAAATAAAATCTAACCTAAAAACTAAACCCTAGCTTTTGGCCCTTTACTGGACGCTGGACTACTCTGTACGTTGCACTGCAGGGGGTATTTATAGGTGCAGAAGGCCGAAGAGTCCTGGATAAACCTGCCCACAAAAACTGGAAACTGATCTCATCTAAATTGCCGCAAAATCCTGGTTTTTGCCGCAATTGTGCGGCAAAACTGGCTCTTCTGGCCACGCGCTTTGGCGCGTGGCCTCTCCCGATCCGTTCATCTGGGCGCTTGCTTCTGGAAGTGTGGTCCTGGCTCTTCATCTTGGGATTTCGAGATAACTTAGAAATCAAGTTACCTTGATCTCAAATATCCCAAATCTTTTATCCACGAATTTCCTTCTTATCTTTGACTTTTATGCTCATCCTGCAAGAGTTTAGGGTTGGGTAGAATTCTATCCTTCCCTCATCTTTAATAATTGCAACTTTAGCCCTTGTATATTTGCACTTTGACAATTGATATTTGCACTTTGACTCTTGGGCTTCAAATATGGGCTTGGATCTGGGCTTTTGGGCTCTTTTAAGCTTTATTTATTATTAAAATAATAATTCGAGGCCTGCACACATTAAATAACAAAATATTAATAAATGTGCATTATAATATGAATAAATGTGCAAATGTGATGGTAAATATGATGACAATTATGCATTTTTTACTACTAATCAGTAAGACTGTAAGAATTGTGCCCATGGCAGGGAACATTAGGACAGGCAATGTGTGAGAGTGTACAAGGGAGGCTTATATTATCTATAACAAAGGATAGAATGATGGTCACTTGCACAATGACTGGGGAGTAAAGACGAGCTGATATATGCATGTACAGGTAGGTCGAGAAAATAAGGGGGAAGCCCGGAAATGATTATATAGGAAATTATACAATGCAGTTTATTATGGTGTTGGATGGGTAGAAAGTTACAAACATTTTGAATTATGAAATGCCAGTCTAGGAGTGGGCTGCCTTGCATCTTAAAAGGACCAAACAGAATATAAAGGAATTTCAGTTAATGTTTTCATAAAATCATTCCAAGCGGACTCTGCACTAACCAATGGACTACTTTACAATCAGATTAGATTCGAAATAAAATCTTCATTTTTTACATTTTTAAAGGTGATTCATTTCTTTCAGGTAGCTTATACATCAGAAAATGTTGTTGAAGGCAAGAAGGCTGCTAAAGACGCCTTGCAACAAAGGCTTGGACTGAGGAGATCTGATCACCCTTTAGTAGGAATAATTACTCGCTTGACAGTTCAGAAAGGAATTCACCTTATCAAGCATGCTATTTGGCGAACACTTGAGCGCAATGGGCAGGTATAAACAATCTGTTTTGCATGACGAGGGTCCTGTTAATAACTAGACTAGGCAAATTATTCTTTTGCATTTGTTTATTTTGTCACTTGAATTTTCCTCTGGCTGCAGGTTGTTTTGCTGGGGTCTGCACCAGACCCTCGCATACAAAATGATTTTGTTAATTTAGCAAATCAGTTGCATTCTTCACATGGTGACCGAGTGCGACTTTGCTTAACTTATGATGAACCTCTTTCACACTTGGTGAGATTTCACTCACTGTTTCTTGCCATCCTTTCCATTCTTGGAGATTCTACCATGTTTCTACATGTTGTATTTGAAGTATGGATTAATTAATATCTGTCTTTTCTCTGGATAGATATATGCTGGTTCAGATTTCATTCTTGTTCCATCTATCTTTGAGCCATGTGGCCTCACGCAACTTGTAGCTATGCGATATGGTGCTATCCCTGTTGTTCGCAAAACTGGAGGTGAGTACCTTAATATTTTCTTCTGTTTTTATCTATACCTGATGTCTTACTAATTTACACCAAGAAAAAGCTTCGTAAACAATTTGATTATAGGTTAGTTTGTAGAGAGCGTCCATCATAATTTTTTATATATCCATCTCCAGTATTGCCTACCAATTCTACTTAACATATATAAACAAGCTATCATGTCCTGTTTTTGGTATTAATTTCACCCAACATTTTCATTTACAACTTTCTGAATTACCCAATGGGACTTTTATACACCTAAAATCATCTCACGTAACCCTTCCAGTTTACCTATTACTGTATTAGAGTGAATATGATCTCCACTAGACATCCGCAATGCTTTAACCAGTACAAGAAAATGCACACCATGATCTTTCTATCAATAACTGCATGCATTGCACGGCGGATATCAATAAGTAAACCATTATGTTTGATTAGTTTAAAAAATAAAGCAAAAACTCCAGATATGTATTGGATTAATTCTATTTCTTTCACCAGGATTAAGTATTCACCGAATGATAAATTCTTAACAATATCTAGGAAATTATATGATTGTTGACTTCAAGTCCTATAAATAAATGAGAAACGTTCAGCTTTTTGTGAATATCCCTGATTTGTGATTTTTTTAAAACCTTAATCGGTTTCCTTTTTTTAAGTTTCTTTTCTGTTTACTATGCAAGCAGATGTGTAATACTTACAGACATAGCTATCACATGTCTCCATTGGTAATGCTTTTCTTAAAACTGGCAAGTAGTATGGGCATGATATGTGTTTTGCACTGTTTTAGGGCTCTATGATACCGTATTTGATGTTGATGACGATAAGGAGAGGGCTCAAGCTCAAGGTGTTGAACCAAATGGATTTAGCTTTGAGGGAGCTGATACTGCTGGTGTTGATTATGCTCTCAACAGGCAAGTAACAGATTTCTGTTCACTCAATTCTTTATTTTATTTATATGATTGAAATATGTTAGGATTTCAAATTTGATATGAGCGATTAATAGTGGAGATGGAAATTCTGGATGGAATTGTTAATGGTTTTGTCATTTGAGATCATGTCATCAAATACGAGAACTCTAGCATGGTCTCTCTCTCATTTCATCTATCATAAGTTTGACAAATAAGACGGTGATGCCAGAATAATTGTGGGCCGGTTAAGCTATGAAATCCCTAGCAATTGGTATGTTCTCCATAATTAAAAATGCTCAAAGGCTTCAAGTGTTTCCATTAAAAAAACCGATCTGATAATTCAGGCTTGGCATTAGTGGTTCATTGTAAAGCTTTCAAAACTGGCTGGATGTTTATGGGATTGCTTTGTTTAGCTTTCGTTGTATCCATACTGATTTTTATGTAGTCATATTTAAAAGAACGCAATTTATTTTATTCGTGATCAAGATATGACAAATAAAGAGATGCACCCTTTTCATTCTTTATTAAAACCGAGATGTTTATTCTAACTCTAATCGATATTTTTCCAGAGCAATTACTGCATGGTACGACGGTGGGGAGTGGTTCAACTCCTTGCGCAAGCAAGTCATGGAGCAAGATTGGTCGTGGAATCGTCCTGCTCTGGACTACATGGAGCTCTACCACGCAGCCCGTAAATAAGAAGAGCATTAATTTTTGCAGGAATAGGTTTAGGAGAATAAGCGAAATGGTGCTCCATTCGTTTTGACAATTTCTCTGTATAGCATTTCAATCTTCGTTTCTATTCTTTCCCATAGTTATTGTACAGAAAAAATTGATGAGTAGCTAGCTCGTTATGGTTGGTATATAAATGTAGTGAACAGTTCATTTCATCGAGCAGATGCATAGCTGCGGCAAGAAATAAATTGTAGAGCACACTTGTACCGGATAATCTTTTGAGTTTGAATTCTTTTTATTTAAACAGTGGCTATAGTAACCATTTTCTTAGCAAACAGCACAAATTGCCCGATTCTGTTTCTCGGTTGAGCTCTTCTATTCTAATTGTTGTTTGTTGCGAGTCTCATGTTTGTTCATAACTTCTGTGTACTTTGTGCAGAAACGTGAGGAAAAATATTGAATCTGCAAGCAGTCTTCGAACTGTGTTGTGTGCTCAAAGAGGTGCCAGCATGGATCTTCTTGTTACGTGCGAGCTCAGGTCAGTTCCTTACCATCCTGGGTGAAATGCTTCTGCACTTTGTCGAGTGCAAACTAGAAATGAGTCGAATTTGATATGAAAGGACACGCGATATGCAACTGCAATGCCCACTAAGATGTAAGTAGCAGTTCATTGAATCATTTTCTGCTAAACCAAATTTTTTCTGTGCAATGAATGATGGTGATTGGCACCAGTCCTGTTAAATTTCAGGCATGTATGAAGGTTTGTGAGGAATGCTTTAGACCTCACTGTCCCCATTCAAAAAAAGAAAATCCAGCCCTAAATTGCATGATTTCATGATGTGATAGATTTGTGTGATGCTATGCTAGATCAGAATCATATACAATTTTAGTGAGGGGTGGCTGCTGTTGGGTGTGAAAATGGATGTTTAAAGCACAATAATAATGTTCTTAATGTGATGTGTAACATGATCTTTGAGAGTGATGTCCTATCTAATTTCTAAGCCTATTTTGGGTATTGGATTGCTGTTTCATTTCCTTGTTCTTTCATGATTCAAACCTACCATTCTCCTTCCAAAAAAAGGAAAAAGGAAAAAGGTAAATTGTAGAACATATATTCATACTATTGTTGAAAACTATCTTGTTCTAGCGGAAGTCTCTCTTTTTTTTGGGGTAATAACAGAAACATTTTAATGTTTCTTTTCTCTCCTACAACACCTAATATCTAAGTTGATTAAATTGTACCATTCAGATGGTAGGTTGCCCATATCGTACACAGTAGCAATACCTTTGGATTCTCCAACTGTCATGAAGTCTGCAGGTGTGTTCCCTTCTCGAAAAATATGAGACACTTTTCACTTTTCGAGAGTACGAATTCAAGCTTTGATGTCCTGTAGCAGGTTGCTGCATAGCTATCAACACCTGGTCCTTTCTAATTGCCATACATATCCCAAGTGCACCACCTTCAGTTCAAAGTTTTTGTGCCCCAATGCAAAAGATGCAGCCTTGTTAGCATTCCAAGCTGCATCCATTTCAGCAAAGGGGAAAGAAGCATCAAACAAAGGGGCACTTTCTGTCATAACAAGCTTACCATCATGATCTCTCACCATGTACCCTGCACCTCCCCTGCTAGTTGACGAGATTACGGAACCATCGAAATTGGTTTTAAGCCATTTAGGTGGAGGGGCCCTGCCATGCTACTGTGCAAAGAGAACTAATAAGGAGCGATACTGTCACGCCCCGCTTCCTAAAATACGTGGAAACGGAGTCGCGACGAGAGTTAGCGACGTATATACGCGAGGATAATACCCCATGTATACCCGCTAAGCCTAAAATAACCTGAACAAGTTATAAAATCTACTACGATAAATCAATATCACTGCAATATGACATAAATATCTAACACAATGATAGCAGATGAATAAAGGAAAGAAATAATAACGGGATGCGATATAGATAGAATCAGGAAATAATATGAACAAAAGAGCAAGAATACCGATAATCAAGGAGAGAGCGACTCCAGCTCCTCGTAACGCATGTAATCCCCTCCAAATACCTGTCAGCAATAAATATCCACAGATCTGGATATGCAAATCTAGAGAGTCAAAACTCTTAGTGAATGTGTATGAATAAACTGGAAAGATGCACATGCATATAAATGTGAGCAAATAAAGATATATATATATATATATATATATATATATAGGGAGCTGATCCTCTAAGAACGGTTCTCACGAATTTCTGTGAGAACTTTCACGTGGGTCGTCGGATCTGATAGATCAAATCAAATAAAACTAGATCTCTATCAGATCCGACGGCTCACGTGAAAGTTCTCACATGAATTCGTGAGAACCGTTCTTAGGGATCAACTCACTATATATATATATATATATATATATATATATATATATATATATATATATATATATATATATATATATATATATATATATATATATATATATATATATATATATAAATGTATATCAGCCCGCGGGCTGAGAGTATTCTCTCAGCCTGCGGTGACGTGGCTCAAATTGTCACCTCACTGACTCGCGGCACGCTTTTAGGTGACTGTTAAATTACCAAATACCCCTTATGAAAAGCAACTCTTTTTGGTTCCCTTCCTTATTGTTTATTATTATTTTTTCCCCTTTTTTTTACCGCTCTTTATAGGATATTCTATATAAATTACTTTTCACCCTATTTCCTGACCTCTTTTTGAAAGATCTAGTTTCACCTTTTCAGTCTGCGATAAACTTTTTTCTCAAAATATAAAATTTTTTCAGATCAATTTTTTTCTGCAAAATATTTAATGTCGACGTCTGAGCAGTATACCGGCGATCGTAATATGGAAGATATTGCATCTGGTTCTACTTTCTCTCAGAATATTGAAAATCTTGAAGGGTTGACATCTCTGCATGTCGATCAACAGGTTTTAATTGTTTATATATATATTAAAAACAATTTCTTAAATATTTAATGTTTTCTCTTTAGACTGTGAGGTACTGCGACCTTTTTAATATTCGGTCGCAATCTTATTTGAAAATAATCTCCGGCTGTGAATTCTTTTTTTCTAGGGTATGCGTCTTAGGTCGCAGTCTTTAGTAAGGAGTAATATATATTTCTTCACATACGGATAACTGCGACTTAGGTCATAGTCTTTAGTAAGGAGTAATATAGATTTCTTCACATGCGGGTGTAGGCTGTCTAAAAATGTCCAAACAGACAAGCCACTAAGAAAGCAGAGTTCCAGCATCAAGGCGCGTCGGCCCGAAGCCCGCGTCTCAGCATCAAGGCGCGTCGGCCCGAAGCCCGCGTCTCAGCATCAAGGCGCGTCGGCCCGAAGCCCGCGTCTCAGCATCAAGGCGCGTCGGCCCGAAGCCCTTGTCTCAGCATCAAGACGCGTCGGCTCGACACCCACGTCTCGGTTGCAACTACCCGGAAATAAGGGGCCAGTCACCGCATATGTAGCGGGAAGTGGCCCCTCATTGTGGAGCGTTTTCAGGGGGCACGTTCACCCCCTGAGACCCCTATAAATAGCCCAGTTGCTATGGGGAGAGGACAATTATCGGGCGCACACATACACACAGAGAGAGACGGGCACGAGAGAGAGATCATCAACAGAGAGAGAGAGCTCGACTCTTCAAGCCAACTTGCTACGTACAAGTTGCTCTTCGCCTACCTTCTCTTTTAGAGTTTTTGGTGGACGGGGCTGAGTTACTCCCTCTACCGACCGAAGAGAAGATCCCCGACGGTCCAAACAGTCATCCGGTCAACGGAGAACAAGATTCACTCTCCACCGCCACCCGAAGAACCCAGCACTAAACAAAGGGGGAATTCAAGATTCAATATTCCCCCTCCCTTGTAACCGGAAGATTAAGCCGGCCGTAATTTTCTCATCTGATTCAAGGAAACGTTACGCCAGCCACCCTTTTCCGTGTCAAACAAGAGATGGCGACTCCGCTGGGGAATTACTTTCGTCACTGACGAACAGATCGTGGCGCAGGATGATGTTCTCCGTAAGGGGAAGATGGTCGAAACGCTCGTTGTCGAGTTCGACCAGGCGAAGTATGAAGAGTTCCTTTCTTCTGGCTCCAAGAGCCCAAAGACCCGCGTCTGCCGCAGGGTCTCAACTGAAAAGCTACCCGAAGCCCAATCTGAGGCTCTACCGGGTGCCGATGCCCACTGTGCCAAGACAAGTTCACGCGCCAACGCCTCCCAGAAGGCCCGCGTGACCTCAGGCACTGCTGTTGCGATCAACCGCGTCGCACAGAACACACGCGCCAACGCCTCCCAGAAGGCCCGCGTGGTCCCAGGCACCACTGCTGCTGCGATCAACTGCGTCGCGCAGAATACCCGCGTCAACGTCTCTCAGGAGACCCGCGTGGTGAACACTCTTGGTTTTATAAACCAGGATGTTGTTGGTTTCTCTCCACCTCCTCGACGCAACCGGAATGCTGAGCGTCGACAGAGGAGACGCGCGCGTCAACTCCAAGTCGGAACCGTTGGTTGTCTGACCGGGGGTGGACGCGGCGTACAATCTGATGCCTTGCCCGCACCTCGTCCAGTGCGTGAGATCCGCGTTTGGCGACCCAAACGCGAGACTCCTCAAGTTGAGTCCTCTGAGGACCAACTCATCAAACGCCAGGGTGAAACCTCCGCGTCTTTCCAAACGCAGGAAGTACGCACTCATAGGCGTGGGGCCCAGCAGCCCACTCTCTCTCAAGCAACTCTGCCTAAACGCATCAGGCAGCAACGCGAGACTCGCGCGCGCGTCATACAGCCGCGTCATGAGAGCCGCGTCCCTGAAGTCTGCGTCCAGGCTGAACAACACATGACTGTCTCCCGTCTTCGACGTTGCGAGACCAGTCTCTTTAATCCCCCTCCCACGGATTTGAGGGATTATTTGACAAGGAAAAGAAGTACCAATCAAGCCACTTCGTCATGCTGCTGTCAACAACTCATCCATATGCTCTCTGGATGCCATTATGGATCAGGCGTGCACCAGCAGTCCTTAATCAGACAGCTGACCCTGATTCCCCCGTCAGCCAAAAGAAGACGCTCCCACAGGAGGAGAACCTTCTCAGATGTTGAATACCCGGAGCTTACTGCAAACATGACTATCAGAAGCAAGGGAAAACAACCAATGGTCAACTCAGAGGAATCTGACTCTGAGCCGGAGGGGGTGTATCAACACACTCGCACCCGGACAGGGGCCATTCCCCCAATTGACTATAATGCCTTAGCCCGCGGCATTAGAATGGGTGATTCTCACTCCGCTATAGTGGAGTCGCAGGCTTCAAACTCTTCCGTCGAGAAGGAGGCTTCCGCCTACATGGCAGACACTCCTGAGGAGACGGCCAGGCGTTTAGAACAGACGCAGAAGCACCAGATGGATATAATCGCCTCTCAACAGAGATCCATTGACTCCCTCAAGCATATGCTTGAGAAATTGCTTGAAGAAAGAACGAGATCTCCTCCTAGACGGCCGAAGGGGAAAGGGAGAAGGGGAGGAACCCCACCCTCCGAACCTTCCAACGAGACACGACGATCTACCTCGGATGTGTCTAAGCCCTCGTCGCAGGCAAGAAGCGACCCAGACCCGGAAAAGGCTCATGCTAAAAGAATGAGCCTGCTGGAGCAACGACTCAATGCCCTTGCCAGTCGTAAAGATCTCCAAGAGGCTGGAGTAGTCCGGCCCTATCCGGCCGAGTGGGACTTAGTCCCGTACCCTCCTAAGTTCAAGGCTCCAACTCTCCAAGCATTTGACGGGAAGGGGTCACCCAACCAGCACATCTACTACTTCAAATCCCAGACCGGGAATGTAGTAGATAACGACGCTATACTGGCGTGACTGTTCATAGGAACCCTGAAAGGGTTGGCCTTTGAATGGTTCATGAAGCTCCCAGAAGGTTCAATCAAGAACTGGAGCGACTTGGAGAAGCTGTTTCTGACACGCTTCTTCGAAGATGATTCGGAAGTAACAATGCCCACCCTTTTAGCTACCAAACAGCAAAAAGGAGAGTCCGTTAAGTCTTTCGTAGAAAGATTTCGGAACGTGGCACTCCGATGTCCAAGCGGCATGACCCAGGCCACCCTGGTGGAAACATGCCGCCACAATCTCCAAACCTCACTCCTTGCTCAAATAGGAGTTGCTGAAAGCCGCACCTGGAAGCAGTTAGTCCAACAAGGTGAACAGGCTGAGGAGATTGTTGCCCGTGTCAGGGCAGAGGAAGGCAAGCTGCGGCCGGAAAGGTCGACGAGGCGTGCACCGGCACCAGACACCTCCCTCCAAACGAAGCGGAAGGATAACCTGGCGACGGAGACCAAATCTCCCACCAAACCTCAAACAGGCAGGGCAAGTGGCTCTTCAAGCCAGCCACGCCCTAACAAGCAGTATTCCTTCAAGGAGGAACACGTCGATTCACTCTTCAAGCTACTCAACAAGAGCAATCGACTGAAGCTCCCTGAAATTAGGCGCCCGGAGGAAGTCGGCAAGACCGACAATCCCAACTACTGCATGTACCACAGGATGTTGGGACATCCTACCAAAAGCTGCTACGTCTTCAAGGACATTCTTCAGGCTCTGATTGATGCGGAAGTGTTAAAACTCCGACCAGAGCAGAAGAAGGTGACGGCCAATGTGACGTCGGTTCTCCAGTTCGGGAGACAACCTCCAGCGCCTGCGGGGGTAACTCCTATTCCAAGGGGAGAATTAAGAGTGGTCAACACAGACCCTCACCAGCAGCAGGAGAAGGGCTTGGTAGCCGTCCCTACACCTCAGGGGGAAACCATGTGGGTCCACCCTGACCTCGTCGATGAACAGCAGTGGACTACTGTGACCAACAGGAAGTCCAAAGGCAAGGCAAAAGCTTCGTCCTGCCATGTGGTATGTGCCTCCTCCCGAGAAGCAGAGGATGATGTTCCCTCACTGACCGACTCAGAGGAGGAAACGATAGTCTTGGCCGCAGAGCCCAACCAACCAACGACGGGAACCCGTTCAGGACAGGCGTACTTGAAACAGTACGGCGAGACGGCAGTAGCCCCTCCACAACCAACTGCGGAGCCAGTCAGGCCCTCCACAAAGCCACCTGTGGAGAAGCAGAAGGAGACTCGATTCTCTCGAGCCCTTCAAAGAGGCATCGCGGAAGGGTCTTCGGCACCTTACCGCTTTGATGTCCTGGCTCAGCTGGCCAACATTCCGGCACGCATTACCTTGTATGAACTCCTGAGGCTATCAAAGTCAACCAGAGAGGCTCTGCAAGAAGCTCTGGCGAATGCTGAGGCCTTCGTGACCCAGGTGCCGAAGGAGGAAGATGTAGAGGATTGCCTCCACACTTCCCAGAATGCCCCCTGCATCACCTTCACGGCAGATGATATGCAGGTGAAAGGGAAGCATGATCGACCCCTGTACTTCACAGGTTACATCGGATCATCTGAGGTGAACCGCATTCAGGTAGATCCAGGGTCCGCACTGAGCATCATGCCCCGCCGAGTCATGCAACACCTCGGTATCCCTACCCACCGTCTGAGCCCTACACAGACGACCATTTACGGGTTCAATGCCAACGGTACCCGTCCGATGGGGAAGATCAAGCTCAAGTGCCAGATTGGGAGCCTCAAGTCGGAGGTGACGTGCTACGTCATCGATGCCGACACTTCCTACAATCTGCTGCTGGGACGACCATGGATCCACCGCAACTCCATCGTTCCCTCCACTCTTCACCAAGTCATGAAATACATTGACGCGAGTGGGAAGGTGCAAACGTTGGTTGCTGAAAGGTATCCGTTCAAGGGAGTCGAGAATTATTTCACGGATTCCCTTTTATATCAGGATCCGGTGGATGAAACCCCGCAACTGGAGGCGCCAGACTCTGGTAATGAAGCTGACACTGAGCCCGAGTAAGAAAAGTGCCTGTGGGAGTTAGAACCACTTGTAAAGAGCACTAATAAGCTCGATGTTGATAATACCACCGACGATGCAGGCGGTTGGTATATTAATGAGAATCTAGACTTTGAATATTTTTCTGCGTGTGCATCCGATTCAATACCGTCGGATACTACTACCGACGTAGACGATGACATCTGGTCGGCAATGGATGCTTTGACATCATTGCATGTACCAGTAAAATCATCTTTCGGGACATACCAGGATAATGGCGATGCGCAGGAATCTATATTCTTGGTTCCGGTAAGACGAAAAGGCCAAAGACCAATACTTTTCGGGCGAATCTCGTCTGAACCGATGCCCCGCGAAGAATCGGAAAGCGAGGAGGAATCCCCTCAGCTCGACCATTATGAATCGAAAGCACTCAGAATGATGAAGCAAATGGGGTACGATCTAACCAACAAGCCTGGGTTGAACTTCGGCAAAGGAAGGAGGACGCTACTTCGATCCTTTGTGCCAAAAGGGAAGGACCCCGATTATTATCATCGGACGCGCAGGGGGTTGGGCTATGTATCAACTCCGGTCCCATCAGCCTCTGATTCTCAAGAATCGTCGAGCAACGATTGCTCTTCAGACACGTCATCATGGGAGTCAGATGTCAGTGTCGGCAATATCTTCAAAGGGCTTTCAGTAAACATGGTTTCAACAGGCCATCTGGAAGATGAAGTTGAAGAAATGATCCAACCTGATACAGATCCTTGGATCAAACATTTGAATGCTCTTTGGGATATCCGCTTTGAACAGCGTGAGCCACCCACAGATGACAAGGTTGTTCAGATCAACCTAGGAGATGAGACCGACCCCAAGCCCATCTTCATAAGTGACGGCCTGTCGCCTCCAGAGAAGAAGGATCTAATATCTCTTGTACAAGAGTATATAGATGTCTTCGCCTGGAATTATGAGGACATGCCTGGACTTGATCCTCAAGTGGCTATGCATCGCCTCAACATCAATCCGGACATGAAGCCTGTTAAACAACAGCAGCGACGGTTCCGTCCAGAGATAATGGAGGCAATTCAATCAGAAGTCAGAAAGCTCATCGATTCTGGCTTCATCCGGGAAGAACAACATCCCGACTGGGTAGCCAACATCGTCCCCGTCGCCAAGAAGAATGGGAAGATCCGGATCTGCATCGACTTCCGTGATCTAAACGAGGCCTGCCCCAAAGACGAATTTCCATTGCCAATCACAGATGTCATGATTGACAATACTTGTGGATTCGAGCGAATGTCCTTTATGGACGGGTTCTCAGGATACAATCAAATCAAGATGTATCCCGATGACGAAAAGCATACCTCCTTCAGGACTCCTCTAGGGGTATATTGCTACACCGTCATGCCCTTCGGACTGAAAAATGCAGGGGCAACATACCAAAGGGCCATGAACGCCATTTTCCATCAGCAAATGCGGAAAACGGTGGAATGCTATGTCGATGACATCGCGGTGAAGAGTCGCACTAAAGGTGATCACATAGCAGACCTGAAGGTGGTCTTCGACATCATGCGGGCTCATCAATTGAAGATGAACCCCACCAAATCCTTCCTGGGGGTAGCCAGTGGCAAATTCCTAGGATTTGTTGTGACTTCCACAGGAATCCATTTGGATCCAGAGAAAGTCCGCGCTATCCAAGAGATGCAACCCCCCAGAAGCCTCAAGAAGCTCAGGGGATTACAAGGACGATTGGCGTACATCCGCAGGTTCATATCAAACCTTTCCGGGAGATGCCAACCCTTCGCCAAGCTGATGAAAAAGGGTGTTTCATTCATTTGGGACGACGCTTGTCAAAAAGCATTTGAGGAGATCAAACACTACCTCACCCATCCACCAGTTCTTGCAGCTCCGGTGTCCGGAAAGCCTTTCCTAGTGTACGTCCGAGCAATGGATCATTCCCTGGGAGCTCTACTAGCTCAGAATGATGAACAAGGACGAGAACAGGCAATCTACTATCTGAGTAGAACAATGATCGGAGCCGAACATCGGTACAACCCGATCGAGAAGGAATGTTTAGCACTAGTGTTCGCCATTCAGAAAATGCGACACTATCTGGTAGGCCAGACTATAAATGTCATATCAAAAGTCAACCCTCTGAGGTTACTTATGACAAAGCCTTCTTCACTAAATGGCCGGCTGGCAAAATGGGCCATATTGCTATCACAATATGAGATGCATTTTCTGCCACAAAAGGCTATTAAGGGACAAGCGGTGGCGGACTTCTTAGCTGAACACCCAGATCCGAGGGCAGCCAAACTCTATGAGGATCTCCCAGACGAGGCCGCCGAAGTCTGCCTGACTCAGACGTTGTTCGAAAGTCAAGTATGGCAACTTTTCTTCGACGGTGCATCAAGGACAAGCCCAAAGGGACACGTAGTAGCGGGGGTAGGAGTAGTACTTGTTTCCTCACAAAATTATGTGATCCCCCGAGCTGTCTCGCTAACGGAGCCTTGTTCCAACAATGTGGCGGAGTACAATGCTCTATTGATCGGGATGTGTAACGCCCCGATCCCACGGGTACGGGGACGTCACTGCGACGTACATACGCAGGTCAGAAATACCCTTACGTATATACGCTAAGCATCAGTACAAACAAGAATCAGAGTACGACAAAGCGTAGCGTCCTTTCATATGCCAACATAAGAAGTACAAGGTACAAGGTTATCACAGAATGTGACATATATTTACATATCGCATGCATCATATATCACAGCCAAACTCAAAAGTACGATTTACAAGATAATTACAAAGATGCTCACGAGCTGAAGAAAGGTCCCGCGAGCCAAAAGGAAAGTCTGGGATGACAGCAACCGAGACTAATCAGCCTGCTCGGAAAGGAAAGCCTGGTCCTCCACAGAAGGCTCCACCTCGATCCAAGGTTCGGAACCTGAACATACAAATTCAAGGGAGTCAGGACCTCCCAAACAAGTGATCAGGTAACAGCCGAGTGGCATAAGAGGAAAGAGCATGAGAGGTGGTGCAATATCATGAGTAATCAGCCAGCAAGTAAAAGAAGCGCAACATGTTAAAAATGAAAGGGCATTATATAAGCTTAAGCTACGGCCTCATGAGACTAGTACCTCGAGGGAATAATCCAAACAAGGAAACCCTCATCTATATACCTTTATCTCATGTTACCGTAATCCAAGCGTATACAACACCCACAATTAGCGTCTTATTATTGTTATTATTATTATTATTACTTACCTTACCCTGATATCTAGCTATGTGGACTAGCGTCCCAGCACACATAGATCCATATCCCAGTAAAGCAAGGTTGTTATTGGAAACTAGCGGGGGTATCAACGAACTATGTTTACAGTGGGTCCCGTGCATACCCGGGACCACGGCCCAGGATTGTTCCGTTGCTTGGTAGACGGAACCCGCCGCAAGGCAAACAGGAGGGTCTTATTGTATGCCCTTATCATGATGGTACCAGGAATGAGGGAGCCAGCACTCCCCTCGGTCGCCTGGAGGCCCACAGGTCAGACCGGAAATTTAGTTGCACAACATACCTAATACCACTGTAAACACGAACACATATTGATAGCCGCATGTTTCCCCCGACCCAATGTAAGTTGTCCATTTTATGGTATATTAAATAATTATCAGATTTCGGGAATGAGCAGGAACATGTCAGGAGTACAGGTATATCAAGTTTGTAAATCATGAAGTCCGGTTATCATTCCCGTTATAATGATAATTATAGGAGTCAGGTGTATCATGCCTTGTGTTAATAGATAGCATGATAAGAGGTGATATTCATCAAGTGACAAGTCTTGCAAATAGCGATATATAATAAATGACCCAAAGATAATGTTCAAAATCAAAGGAGTAATTAACCATAACAATTAATCAAGATTAGTCGACTAGGGAGAGAAATTAGTCGACTTAGAGAAGGAGTTAGTCGACTATAGTAAAGGGTCAAATCGACTTAAGAAGGCTGCATTCGGTTGGGTCGCGTCTCAAAAGTGGCACGTTTCAAGAAGGTGGTGCGTTTCAAGAAAGTGGTGCGTTTTCAGAAAAGTGGTGCGTTTTCAGAAAAGTGGTGCGTTTTCAGGAAACTGGTGCGTTTTCAGGAAACTGGTGCGTTTTCAGCAAACTGGTGCATTTTTAGCAAACTGGTGCGTTTTTAGGAAACTGGTGCGTTTTCAGGAAACTGGTGCGTTTTCAGCAAACTGGTGCGTTTTTAGCAAACTGGTGCGTTTTCAGCAAACTGGTGCGTTTTCAGCAAACTGGTGCGTTTTCAGCAAACTGGTGCGTTTTCAGCAAACTGGTGCGTTTTCAGCAAACTGGTGCGTTTTTAGCAAACTGGTGCGTTTTTAGCAAACTGGTGCGTTTTTAGCAAACTGGTGCGTTTTTAGGAAACTGGTGCGTTTTTAGCAAACTGGTGCGTTTTCTTAACAAATATGAAATAATATCCAAGTCTTGGCGAGTAGAATTACTCGCCTAAAATGCGTCCGACGCAGAGAAACGCGGTCCCAATCCAAAGGAGGGTACCGGTCCTCACAAGAGAAGGCAAAAGGTTGATGGTGCAAGTCCAACTCAATATGGCAAAACGAGATTTTGCAAATGGCGTTGCGGGGAATGAAGCTATAGTCCGCCGGAAAGAGGTTGACGAGGGGGTGAAGATGGTATGCTCGGTGGAGGCTACGGTGGTGCGGGTGGTGGTGGAGATGGTGATGAAGTTTTATGGAGGTGATGGGTTCTTTTGGTGTCTCTTGGTGAAAGAGGTTGAAGTAGGTGGTGTGTTGTGGTTGGAAATGCAGGAGGAGATGAAGGTGGAGGAACTAGTGGAAAAATGGTGAAGGTAAGGGTTGTGATGGCCGGCCAAGGGCTTGGTGGAGGTGGAGCTTGCTGTTGGAGCTTGCAGGAGGCAAAAAGGATGAAGGAAAATGAAAGAGAGAGAAGGGGATGCATATATATAAAGGGAGGAAACATTATAATAATAACCCATCATCACTTCCCTCCAAAGAGTGTGGCGTTTGCAAGGTCCCAAGGCTGCGTTTAGGCCAAAATGGAGCCAAACGCGGGAGCTTCAAGGCTGCGTCCAGAGAAAAACGCAAGGAAGCTGCGTTTCAAAGGAAAAGGACAAAGCATGGGGGATTTGACTTGAGTTGAATTAGCCCATACGCATTTAATGCAGCATGGAGAGGGTGGCTGCATTAAATGATGAACCTGGCTGGCTAAAATCGTGTTTGAGGAAGAGAGAGAAAAATATGAAAAGATAGAGAAGTGGAAAACTTGGATAAGTTCTCGGTATCTGGGAAAATACCGAAAACTCCAGAAATGACTAAAAATTGAAGTATCTCGGAATGCTATCCAAAAATTCACACAAAATCATAAATATTATAAAATGACTTTTAATGAAATCGGTTTTCAGAAATTCTATCTCATTTTCAAAATAAAAATCTTAGAATGTACTGGGCGCGGTGTCTACACCGGGTAGGCTGAATTTTTGATAAAGTCTAAAAATTCCCAGAAAATGCCCGAAGGATGAAAACATAATTCTAAGATAAAATGTAAAAGCGGAATCCAGAAATTTGATTCCAATTGTAAATTAAAATTCCTGGAATCAACCAGTGATACTGGCCGACACCGGTTTTGAAGATTTACATTTTAATTCCGAAAAATTCCAGAAAATCATGAAAAATCTAGAATATTAGAAAATAATATTTGAAACTAAAATCAGTCAAATCTGAATACCAAACAGGTCAAATCATACAGTACTACTACATGAGTAAGGATAGTAGAAAATAAAATATAATAATAATAGAAGAAAATATGCTCAAAAATCAGGATACGTAACTGTGCACGTATTCTGGGAGTGGGGTGTTACAATCTATCCACCTTACAAAAATTTCGTCCTCGAAATTTCAGGAAGGGGAAGATGACGGTAGAGAGAATAGGAAGAAGGGTTTTACCAACTAAGTTGTAAATAGATGGGGGTAACGCTCACGAATAACGTCCTCTCGTTCCCATGTAGCCTCTCCTGGTGCATGCCTATTCCAAGAAACTAATACCAATGGTATGGCCTTATTCTTCAGAGTCTTAACACTCTCGTCCAGGATGGCCATCGGCTGCTCTTCGTAAGACAAATTAGGCTGTAGTTCCAATTCAGAGTGATCCAGAATGTGACTCTCATCCTTGACATACCTCCTCAACTGTGATACGTGGAATACGTTGTGTACTCCGTCCAAAGATGGCGGTAGTGCCAATCGGTAAGCCACATCTCCCACACGATCCAAAATTTCGAATGGGCCGATGTACCTCGGACTGAGCTTTCCACGTGTACCGAAACGGATTACCCCTTTGGTGGGTGATATCTTCAAAAAACACATGGTCACCTGTTCTGAATTCCAATGGTCTCCTACTTGTGTCTGCCCAACTCTTTTGTCGGCTCTGTGCTGCCCGGAGGTGATCTCTGATAATTCGGACTTTATCCGTTGTCTGAACTAGTATATCTGGTCCCATAAGTCTCCTTTCGCCGACTTCGTCCCAACATATCGGCGACCTGCACTTTCTGCCATACAACGCCTCAAATGGTGCCATTCTGATACTAGCCTGATAGCTGTTATTATAAGAGAACTCCACCAAATGAATATGGTCCTCCCATGACCCTTTAAATTCTATCATGCAGGCTCGCAACATGTCTTCAAGAATTTGAATGGTCCGTTCCGATTGTCCGTCTGTCTGGGGGTGATATGAAGTACTGAATTCCAGACGAGTTCCTAAACTTTCTTGGAGACTTTCCCAGAAATGTGATCGGAATCTTGTGTCCCTATCTGACACGATGCTAACTGGAACTCCATGTAGACGAACAATTTCTCTTATGTACTTGTCTGCCAGAACTTCTGTTGACTGACCTACTCTGAAAGGTAGAAAGTGAGCTGCTTTTGTGAGGCGGTCAACGATCACCCATACTGCATTATTACCCTTTGGACTTCGGGGTAGAGCTGTAACAAAATCCATGGTGATATGCTCCCATTTCCATTCTGGTATTGGCAACGGTTGTAGGAGTCCAGCTGTTCTCTGGTGTTCTACCTTTATCTGCTGACAAACTAAGCACTTGGCCACATACTGGGCTATCTCCCTCTTCATGGCATTCCACCAAAACTTCTGCTTCAAGTCCTGATACATTTTAGTTCCTCCTGGATGTATAGAATAAGCTGAACTATGTGCCTCTGCCAAAATTTTCTGTCGAACTTCTCCTTGGGGAACACAAATTCGGTTACCAAAATATAGTGCATCGTCCGAGTGAATGCGGATATCCGTTCTCAATCCAGCCTCTAATTGAGCTCTGTACTTCTGTAATCTGGGGTCTTCCCTTTGAGCTTCTTTAATCTCATCCATCAGGGTTGACTGGATCTGAAAGGTCATCAACTGTCCTGTCTTATCGACTCCTTGTACTATCATCAGGTCCAGTTTCATGATGTCCCGAATTAACTCCTTCTGATGCGTAAGTTGTACTAGCATTTTATTTTCTGGCTTCCTGCTCAATGCATCTGGTACTGTATTAACTTTGCCTGGATGATATTGTAGGTCGATATCATAATCTGCCATTAGTTCAAGCCACCGTCGCTGTCTCATGTTCAATTCTTTCTGTGTGAAGACATACTTTAGGCTTTTGTGATCCGTGTAGATTAGTACCTTGTCTCCCAGAAGATAATGTCTCCAGATCTTCAATGCGAATATCACTGCTGCCAATTCTAAGTCATGAGTTGGGTAATTCCGCTCATGTGGCTTCAGTTGCCTGGATGCATAAGCTATGACGTGACCATGCTGCATTAATACACATCCCAGGCCTTTCCCGGATGCGTCACTGTATATAACCATCCCTCCTCTTCCTGAGGGAGTCTTCAAAACTGGAGCTGTAATGAGTCTTTCCTTTAATTGCTCAAATGCTGCGGCACATTCCTTGGTCCATATATATTTTTCTCCTTTCCGGGTGAGCTTTGTTAACGGGGCTGCAATCTTAGAAAAATCTTGGACAAAGCGCCTGTAATATCCGGCTAATCCAATAAAACTCTTAATTTCTGTTACTGTCCTTGGAATTGGCCAGTCCTTTACTGCCTGAATTTTACTAGGGTCTACTGAAATTCCTTCTTCTGAAATTATGTGTCCAAGGAAGGCCACACTATTTAACCAGAAATCACATTTGCTTTACTTAGCATGAAGTTGTTCCTGTTGGAGAGTCTGTAACACTATCCTCAAGTGGTCTGCATGCTCTCTGTCGTTCTTCGAGTAGATCAAGATGTCATCTATAAACACTACTACAAACTGATCCAAGTACGATGAGAACACTCTGTTCATCAAATCCATGAAAACTGCAGGGGCATTGGTGACTCCGAAAGGCATAACTAGAAATTCATAATGGCCATAACGAGTCCTGAATGCTGTCTTTGGAATATCTTCTTTCTTTACCCTTAGCTGGTGATATCCTGATTGCAAATCCAACTTTGAAAATACTCGGGCCCCATGAAGCTGATCAAACAGATCATCAATTCTTGGTAAAGGGTACTTATTCTTGATGGTAACCTTGTTCAATTCTCTATAGTCTATACATAACCGTTTACCACCGTCCTTCTTGTTGGCCAATAGCACTGGAGCTCCCCATGGTGAAGCACTTGGTCTAATCAATCCTTTGTCAGAGTATTCTTGTAGCTGTTTCTTTAAAATCTCCAACTCTGTGGGTGCCATCCTATATGGAGCTTTGGATATCGGAACTGTACCTGGAAGGGTATCAATAGAGAACTCAATTACCCTATCAGGTGGAAGTCCTGAGATCTCCTTAAATACTTCTGGAAACTCATTCCAAACTGGCACTCTCTTCTTCTGGATCTCACCAGCAGTCATCTGTGCTTTTCCTTTGGCAGGTTTGTGTTCTCCTTCAAATTGGAACTCAGGCTGAAGTGGTATCTTGAAAATGACTTTCTTGTTTCGACAATCAATGACTGCATGGTATTTACTGAGCCAAGTCATGCCTAAGATTACGTCGTACCCTTTAGTATCTAGTACGAGCATATCCATGGCCAAGGTCCTGTTACAGAGTTCTACAGGGCAATCAATACAAACCTTAGTAGATACGACTACTCCATTCCCTGTACTAATCTCCCATTGGTGGTCTAAAGTTCGAACAGGTATATAATGCAAGGCAACAAAACGATCAGATATGTAACAATGAGATGCACCCGAATCAAAGAGGGCAAGAACGGGCTTCGAGTGTACCCTGATCTTACCTGTTACCACTTCTCCAGAAGTTTCGGCCTCTTCCGCTGTCAGGTTGTAAGCTCGTCCTCTTCCACGGCCTGCTGCAGCTCTAACTCCCCTCTGGACTGGGCGGATAACTTGCTGTGGGGGAGGGGGAAGGGCTCTCCTAACCATTGGCCCCTGGTTCCTCTGTCCATCTGGTCCTGGAAGCGCTGGCAGTGCATGGTTGGCTATCCCCATTCCCTTGTGGGGGCAGACTTCTACTGAATGGTCACGGGAACCACATGCCAGGCATAACCCATTTGCCCTTCGGCAATTCTGTCGGGTGTGACCTGGTTTCTGGCAATAACTACAAAAGAAGAATGGTTGGGTTACTGGAAAGGGAGCTGGTCGGAATGGCCGTCTCATGGCTGGGACTCTCGCTGCTCTGTATGGACCTCCTCTTCCTGCTTGTGGGAATGGCCTCTTCATGGCCTGGTTCCTCATCATGTTAGTCTTCCCTTTCTCCAGTCCTCGCTCAACTTCCCGAGCTATGGTGAGGACTTGGGAATACGTTTTCAGCTGCTGGGGCATCAAGAGGATCTGAATGTCCATTCGCAAACCCTGTTGGAATCTACTCGCTCGCTTCTCTTCATCAGCTACCATATATGGAGCGAAGCGGCTCAGCCTCAAAAACTCAGCGGCATATTCGTCCACAGACCGGTTCCACTGCTGAAGTCGGATGAACTGTTCTTCCATCTCTTTCTGAGCGGTGGCAGGGAAAAATCTACTATAGAAGCTTTGGGAAAACTGATCCCACGAGACAGGTTTCTCTAATCTTGCTTCCTCAGCTAGCCACCAGGTCCTGGCTACATCCTTTAGTTGAATCTTAGCGACCTCCACTTGATTTTCCTTTGGAACCGGGCTGCGTTCAACAGATCTGTGGTGTCAATCAGCCATTGCTCAGCCTCTAGTGGTCTCTCTTCTCCGGTGAATATCGCCGGTTGCAATCGCCTAAAGTCTGATACATTCCCCGGCCTCTGTTCCTTAGGAGTTGCTAACTCTTGCCGAAGGAGTTCCGTCTGCTGTTGCTGATTTTCCATCATAGTCTGGATAACCCTCAGTATTTCAACATTCTCCCCCGTGGGTCCATTGGAGGCTTGCCCGGCATTGTTACGACTCGCCCTTCTATCCATACTTATGTTGGTAAAAAGGAGACTGGAAATTGGAAAGATGAAAGGATTTTAGGACACAAGGAAAGGAATCAAGAAGGACAAGATAACCTTGTACACTGTAGTTGGCAATGGCAAATTCCATTAATTTGCTGCTTGATTATACTATAGGTGTGAGAGCCTAGGCTCTGATACCAACCTGTAACGCCCCGATCCCACGGGTACGGGGACGTCACTGTGACGTACATACGCAGGTCAGAAATACCCTTACGTATATACGCTAAGCATCAGTACAAACAAGAATCAGAGTACGACAAAGCGTAGCGTCCTTTCATATGCCAACATAAGAAGTACAAGGTACAAGGTTATCACAGAATGTGACATATATTTACATATCGCATGCATCATATATCACAGTCAAACTCAAAAGTACGATTTACAAGATAATTACAAAGATGCTCACGAGCTGAAGAAAGGTCCCGCGAGCCAAAAGGAAAGTCTGGGATGACAGCAACCGAGACTAATCAGCCTGCTCGGAAAGGAAAGCCTGGTCCTCCACAGAAGGCTCCACCTCGATCCAAGGTTCGGAACCTGAACATACAAATTCAAGGGAGTCAGGACCTCCCAAACAAGTGATCAGGTAACAGCCGAGTGGCATAAGAGGAAAGAGCATGAGAGGTGGTGCAATATCATGAGTAATCAGCCAGCAAGTAAAAGAAGCGCAACATGTTAAAAATGAAAGGGCATTATATAAGCTTAAGCTACGGCCTCATGAGACTAGTACCTCGAGGGAATAATCCAAACAAGGAAACCCTCATCTATATACCTTTATCTCATGTTACCGTAATCCAAGCGTATACAACACCCACAATTAGCGTCTTATTATTGTTATTATTATTATTATTACTTACCTTACCCTGATATCTAGCTATGTGGACTAGCGTCCCAGCACACATAGATCCATATCCCAGTAAAGCAAGGTTGTTATTGGAAACTAGCGGGGGTATCAACGAACTATGTTTACAGTGGGTCCCGTGCATACCCGGGACCACGGCCCAGGATTGTTCCGTTGCTTGGTAGACGGAACCCGCCGCAAGGCAAACAGGAGGGTCTTATTGTATGCCCTTATCATGATGGTACCAGGAATGAGGGAGCCAGCACTCCCCTCGGTCGCCTGGAGGCCCACAGGTCAGACCGGAAATTTAGTTGCACAACATACCTAATACCACTGTAAACACGAACACATATTGATAGCCGCATGTTTCCCCCGACCCAATGTAAGTTGTCCATTTTATGGTATATTAAATAATTATCAGATTTCGGGAATGAGCAGGAACATGTCAGGAGTACAGGTATATCAAGTTTGTAAATCATGAAGTCCGGTTATCATTCCCGTTATAATGATAATTATAGGAGTCAGGTGTATCATGCCTTGTGTTAATAGATAGCATGATAAGAGGTGATATTCATCAAGTGACAAGTCTTGCAAATAGCGATATATAATAAATGACCCAAAGATAATGTTCAAAATCAAAGGAGTAATTAACCATAACAATTAATCAAGATTAGTCGACTAGGGAGAGAAATTAGTCGACTTAGAGAAGGAGTTAGTCGACTATAGTAAAGGGTCAAATCGACTTAAGAAGGCTGCATTCGGTTGGGTCGCGTCTCAAAAGTGGCACGTTTCAAGAAGGTGGTGCGTTTCAAGAAAGTGGTGCGTTTTCAGAAAAGTGGTGCGTTTTCAGAAAAGTGGTGCGTTTTCAGCAAACTGGTGCGTTTTCAGCAAACTGGTGCGTTTTTAGCAAACTGGTGCGTTTTCAGGAAACTGGTGCGTTTTCAGCAAACTGGTGCGTTTTTAGCAAACTGGTGCGTTTTTAGCAAACTGGTGCGTTTTCAGCAAACTGGTGCGTTTTCAGCAAACTGGTGCGTTTTCAGCAAACTGGTGCGTTTTCAGCAAACTGGTGCGTTTTCAGCAAACTGGTGCGTTTTTAGGAAACTGGTGCGTTTTCAGCAAACTGGTGCGTTTTCAGCAAACTGGTGCGTTTTTAGTAAACTGGTGCGTTTTTAGGAAACTGGTGCGTTTTTAGCAAACTGGTGTGTTTTTAGCAAACTGGTGCGTTTTTAGCAAACTGGTGCGTTTTTAGGAAACTGGTGCGTTTTTAGCAAACTGGTGCGTTTTCTTAACAAATATGAAATAATATCCAAGTCTTGGCGAGTAGAATTACTCGCCTAAAATGCGTCCGACGCAGAGAAACGCGGTCCCAATCCAAAGGAGGGTACCGGTCCTCACAAGAGAAGGCAAAAGGTTGATGGTGCAAGTCCAACTCAATATGGCAAAACGAGATTTTGCAAATGGCGTTGCGGGGAATGAAGCTATAGTCCGCCGGAAAGAGGTTGACGAGGGGGTGAAGATGGTATGCTCGGTGGAGGCTACGGTGGTGCGGGTGGTGGTGGAGATGGTGATGAAGTTTTATGGAGGTGATGGGTTCTTTTGGTGTCTCTTGGTGAAAGAGGTTGAAGTAGGTGGTGTTTGTGGTTGGAAATGCAGGAGGAGATGAAGGTGGAGGAACTAGTGGAAAAATGGTGAAGGTAAGGGGTTGTGATGGCCGGCCAAGGGCTTGGTGGAGGTGGAGCTTGCTGTTGGAGCTTGCAGGAGGCAAAAAGGATGAAGGAAAATGAAAGAGAGAGAAGGGGATGCATATATATAAAGGGAGGAAACATTATAATAATAACCCATCATCACTTCCCTCCAAAGAGTGTGGCGTTTGCAAGGTCCCAAGGCTGCGTTTAGGCCAAAATGGAGCCAAACGCGGGAGCTTCAAGGCTGCGTCCAGAGAAAAACGCAAGGAAGCTGCGTTTCAAAGGAAAAGGACAAAGCATGGGGGATTTGACTTGAGTTGAATTAGCCCATACGCATTTAATGCAGCATGGAGAGGGTGGCTGCATTAAATGATGAACCTGGCTGGCTAAAATCGTGTTTGAGGAAGAGAGAGAAAAATATGGAAAGATAGAGAAGTGAAAAACTTGGATAAGTTCTCGGTATCTGGGAAAATACCGAAAACTCCAGAAATGACTAAAAATTGAAGTATCTCGGAATGCTATCCAAAAATTCACAAAAATCATAAATATTATAAAATGACTTTTAATGAAATCAGTTTTCAGAAATTCTATCTCATTTTCAAAATAAAAATCTTAGAATGTACTGGGCGCGGTGTCTACACCGGGTAGGCTGAATTTTTGATAAAGTCTAAAAATTCCCAGAAAATGCCCGAAGGATGAAAACATAATTCTAAGATAAAATGTAAAAGCGGAATCCAGAAATTTGATTCCAATTGTAAATTAAAATTCCTGGAATCAACCAGTGATACTGGCCGACACCGGTTTTGAAGATTTACATTTTAATTCCGAAAAATTCCAGAAAATCATGAAAAATCTAGAATATTAGAAAATAATATTTGAAACTAAAATCAGTCAAATCTGAATACCAAACAGGTCAAATCATACAGTACTACTACATGAGTAAGGATAGTAGAAAATAAAATATAATAATAATAGAAGAAAATATGCTCAAAAATCAGGATACGTAACTGTGCACGTATTCTGGGAGTGGGGTGTTACAGGATGCAGCTCGCCGATGAGATTGGCGTTAAAAATCTCGAGGCTTACGGTGATTCTAAACTCATCGTCAGCCAAGTTCGCGGAGAGTACGAGGCCAGACATGAAGATCTAGTACCCTACTACAACGCGACAATTCACATGGCCGAAAGGTTTTCAAACTTCTACATCGACCATGTACCGCGCAGGCAAAATGCACATGCGGATGCACTCGCATCCCTCGCCGCTTCCTTAGCTCTTCCAGCTGGAGCAATGGAGAAAGTATTCGTCTATAGCCACGACCTATACTGTCCAAAAATTCCCTCGGAGACTACCCAGGGTCAACGGGAGACCATCACGACAAGGAAACACTTGAAGTGTCAACCGGTCTAGAGCTTAAAGACTGGCGATTCCCCTACATCGACTATGTCTTATACGGCATCCTGCCTGAGGACACCAAGGAAGCGGCTGCCATTCGAAGGAAAGCCCCCAAATTCTACTATAATGCGATTTCGCGAACATTGTATCGTCGTTCGCATGACGGGATCCTGCTCCGATGCCTCTCATCAAAAGAAGCCCAAGGAGTATTGAAAGAAGCCCACGATGGTACGTGCGGAGCTCATCAACCTGGCCCGAAATTGGCACATCGACTCCAAAGGTTGGGTTACTATTGGCCCAAGATGATCGCTGATGCTGTCGCTTATGCTAAGAGATGTCACGCCTGCCAAATACACGGCGATTTCATCCATCAAGCACCAGGATACCTCCACTCTACGACCACTACTTGGCCGTTTGAAATGTGGGGGATGGACGTGGTTGGCCCTATCAGCCCACCATCATCGAAAGGACATCGGTTTATTCTAGCGATAACCGATTACTTCTCAAAGTGGGCCGAAGCTATCCCTTTGAAAGAGGTAAAATCTTCTAACGTGATCAAGTTCGTGAAACATCACGTTATTTACCGTTTCGGTGTGCCTCGGCATATCATCCATGACAATGGACCCCAGTTCATCAGCCAGGCTTTCCAGAGATTCTGCGCGAAGTTCAGAATCCAGAGTGTGTCCTCAACGGCATACTATCCTGCTGCTAACGGTCTTGCAGAAGCCTTCAATAAGACTATTGGCAAGCTTCTTAAAAAGTTCGTCTCGAAAAGTCAACGAGATTGGGACGACAAGTTGGGTGAATGCTTATGGGCTTATCGCACAACTGTGCGAACCCCAACTAAAGCCACGCCATTTTCCTTGGTATACGGATGCGAAGCCGTCCTTCCATTGGAAATATAAATTCCCTCTCTACGCGTCGCCTTGACAGCGGAGATGACGACAGAGGAGAAGCATCGACAGCGACTCCAGGAACTGGAGGCCTTAGACGACAAGCGTCTGCAAGCCCAACAGCAAATCGAGCTCTACCAGGCCCGAATCACCAGAGCCTTCAACAAGAAAGTTAAAGTGCGAACTTTCAAGAAAGGTGACCTTGTCTTAGCCGTCCGAAGACCTATGGTCATGACGCACAAGACAAAAGGAAAATTTCAACCCAAATGGGAAGGACCATTTATGATAGAGTCAGTCTACTCAAATGGGTCATATCGCCTCATAACTTCAAATGGCGATACACTCATGATGCCGATCAATGGCAAATTCTTGAAGAAGTACTATCCTTAATAGTACTCTTCCTCCGATCAAGTTAAAAGTACACCTCTGATCAAACATCCGACGCCCTCGACGGCTAAGGATAGAGGAAAATGTTGGCCTTTAAGCCCAACATAAGTCCTCGACAACTCATCATGCTGAGGGGAATAGCATGGCTAGCCCAGCTCAAACGGTAGTTGGTAAAGGCATGTCAAACCCGTTGACAGCTGAGGATTTGCTAAAAATCCTAAGGGACACGTTCCCATTTGATCCGACGCCCTCGACGGCTAAGGATAGGGGAAAATGTTGGCCTTTAAGCCCAACATAAGTCTTCGACAACTCATCATGCTGAGGGGAATAGCATGGCTAGCCCAACTCAAACGGTAGTTGGTAAAGGCATGTCAAACCCGTTGATAGCTGAGGGTTTGCTAAAAATCCTAAGTGGACTCGAGTCCACTCTTTCCTCCAAAATCCCTTACCAATTCTTGTCCATAGAATGGTAGGACCACAAAATGCAATCATTACTACGTTAACACTATACCTCTGGTAATGAATACTCTTTGTTGAGTATAAACTTGGCTCGTTAACTCTGCATGGAGTAACAAACTCTCAAATTTGCCAAGTTAACACTATACCTCTGGCATTTCAAATTCCACTTGTCAATTCTCATCAATAGAATGACAGGTCCTCAAATTGCTCTTATCACGAGCCAATTCTTGTCAAGTTAACATTACACCTCTGACAAACTACTGTTTAAGTTAACATTACACCTCTAAGCAGTACATCGAGTGCCTGTCAAGTTAATATCACACCTCTGATAGTCACCTTTCTTCAGACTTCCATATCGAAGCTGGAATGCATGATGCCAAGTTAACACTACACCTCTAGCATCCGAGTCATCGCTAAGTTCAACAATACACCTATGGCCATGACCGTTCCTCGACTTCCTCGTCTAAGTCGAGATGACCAATGCTAAGTTCAACATCACACCTCTAGCATTACCTCACTGTTAAGTTAAACATTACACCTATGACAGTGACATTCTGAGTTAAGTTAATATCACACCTCTGACTCACATCCTTGTCGAGTTAACACCACACTTCTGACAAGACTATCTCCAACCCGTTAAGTTAATATCACACCTCTAACGGTAAAAGCTTTACTAGATTTCTCGCGGGTCTAGTTTCACTTGTTATTCTCTTCAACAGAATAACAGGTCCACCTAAAGACATTGTTAGGTTAACATTACACCGCTAACAATGTTTTATCAAATTCCCCAGCTGACCTTAAATCAAGTCAATCCCAGACACTTGACAAAAGTTCACCTTCTCTGGGAGTACGCATTCCCCCTGTCACTTTCTTTTATAAAGTGACGGGTACACCAAATCATTTCTGAACAGAGAAGATCATGCGTCGTGACCCCGCCGCGAGTCATCATTCGACACGTGGAGCAGTTCATTTAATGAATCAGGAAATCCGCGCGCCAAGAGGCGAAATTGCGCCGGTTCCCTAGGCCAGCTGGCGGCGTAATCATGACATGGCACAGAAATTCGCGCCCAAAGAACGCACCCCCTCGATGGACATGCCACATCAGCCTCTCCATGAATGCATTCGGAAGGTCGCGTCTCTCTAAGAAATTCGCGTCCTTCCAGTCTGGCCAAATATCGCGTCTATATTCAAGAGATGCGCCTCTCCGAACATCACATCTGCCTTGTGAAGATCAGTCGCGTTTCCATCTCGCCTAGACAATCGCGTCTATATTCAAGAGATGCGTCTCTCCGAAGTTCGCGTCTTCAGCTGAACATCGCGTCTGCCTTGTGAAGATCAGTCGCGTTTCCATCTCGCTAAGAAGTCGCGTCTTTAAAGCAGCCTCATCTCTGCTTTTCAAAAAAGGAACCTGCGTTCAGTCCCTGCTTCTGCGAATCAGTTCAACAGTACACTGGCGCAAACAGACAACCAACCGCTCCCGGCCAAAAGCGCACCTGTGACAGACTAAAAGCAATCGGGGAGGTCTAGACTATGTATCTAGACACTCAACACGATCAACTCTGATGGCTTCAAAGAGTTCAACAGTACACTCACGAAGACCAAATCCAGATAAGATCAAACCCGAAGCATCAACAGTCCAGTCATAAAGGCGAACGTGGCTAAAATCCAAAGTATTTCGAAATCCGTCCCATTTAACTGCGGAATATCGGAAACTTTGGAGGGGGTTCTGTAGGCTGTCTAAAAATGTCCAAACAGACAAGCCACTAAGAAAGCAGAGTTCCAGCATCAAGGTGCGTCGGCCCGAAGCCCGCGTCTCAGCATCAAGGCGCGTCGGCCCGAAGCCCGCGTCTCAGCATCAAGGCGCGTCGGCCCGAAGCCCGCGTCTCAGCATCAAGGCGCGTCGGCCCGAAGCCCTTGTCTCAGCATCAAGACGCATCGGCTCGACACCCACGTCTCGGTTGCAACTACCCGGAAATAAGGGGCCAGTCACCGCACATGTAGCGGGAAGTGGCCCCTCATTGTGGAGCGTTTTCAGGGGGCACGTTCACCCCCTGAGACCCCTATAAATAGCCCAGTTGCTATGGGGAGAGGACAATTATCGGGCGCCCACATACACACAGAGAGAGACGGGCACGAGAGAGAGATCATCAACAGAGAGAGAGAGCTCGACTCTTCAAGCCAACTTGCTACGTACAAGTTGCTCTTCGCCTACCTTCTCTTTTAGAGTTTTTGGTGGACGGGGCTGAGTTACTCCCTCTACCGACCGAAGAGAAGATCCCCGACGGTCCAAACAGTCATCCGGTCAACGGAGAACAAGATTCACTCTCCACCGCCACCCGAAGAACCCAGCACTAAACAAAGGGGGAATTCAAGATTCAATATTCCCCCTCCCTTGTAACCGGAAGATTAAGCCGGCCGTAATTTTCTCATCTGATTCAAGGAAACGTTACGCCAGCCACCCTTTTCCGTGTCAAACAGCGGGTAACTGCGACTTAGATCGCAGTCTTTAGTAAGAAATAATATAGATTTATTCACATACTGATAACTGCGACTTAGGTCGCAGTCTTCAATAAGGAGTATTATAGATTTCATGTCGTATGTGAAATCTTATTTTTATTTACTGCGACTTAGGTCGCAGTCTTTAGTAAGAAGTAATATAGATTTCTTCTCATACGGATAACTGCGACCTTGGTCGCAACAGCTGATAAGAAGTAAATTGTTTTCATCTCTTATGCGACCTTGGTCGCATTTATATAACTTATATTTTAGAATACAGTGATATCTAAAAAATATTTATATTCATTTAATTCGTGTAAATTCTTTTTGTAGGATATGAATGCACATGGAGAAATGTCTGGAAGCTCAGATAAGTTTATAGGAAAAAAGTTCCTGTCGCATATGGAAGCATACAATTTCTACAATTATTTTGCAAGGAATAGAGGTTTTAGCGTGAGAAGAAAAGTACGGACAAGTCACGGAAGCCTCCTTATGAGATGATTTGCAGAAAATTTTGCTGCAACAAGGATGGTCTGAAGAAGTTGTGTGACAAAAGACAGGAGGGGCTTATAGTGCATCGTCGAGTTAACACTAGAGTAGCTTGTCCTGCTGAGATGCATATCCGTCTTCGTTTATTTTTGGACTCAACTCGATATTGGGTTATCACAAAATTTGTTGATACTCATTCACATGAATTGTCTAGCCCGGATAAGGTACATCACCATTACTCTCACCAGACTCATCGTTCAACAATTAGCAGAAGCATTATGAGCAATCTGGTTGATGTTGGAATGCGGCCTTCAAATATTTCCCGCGTTGTTAATGCAATGAGCCAGGGAGAAGGCTGTGAAGAAGTGCGCCCTCAACAAGTTATTGATTTCACTCGTCAACGTAGAAATAACTGCGGTCATGAGTTTATTGCTATTATCAAATATTTTCAAGAGAAAGCCGAGACCGATCCAGAATTCTTCTTTTCAAGTGAAGTTGATAACGCGGGCACACTTAGAAGCATTTTTTGGGCTGATGGAAGAGCTATTTCCTCGTATCTGAGCTTCTGTGATGTGATCGTTTTTGACACCACATACAGAACTAATAACTTGAGCTTGCCATTTGCTCCATTCACTGGAGTAAATCATCACCGGCAGTCAATTTTGTTCGGCTGTGCAATGCTTGCTGATGAGCAGAGGGATACTTTTGTTTGGTTATTCCAAAAATGGCTCAAGTGCATGCATGGAGTTGAACCGAAACTGATTATTACTGATCAGGATGCGCAGATTGGTGAGGCCATCAAGATTGTTTTCCCGACGTCTCGGCACCGTTACTGTTTCTGGCATGTACGGAAACATATTGCCGAGCAACAAATCCCAATGGCTAACAAGTATGGAGAAGATATGGTCTCCGATTTTCATGCTTGGTACACCTCCCGCGATATAAGCACTTGTGAGGAACGATGGCGTCTGATGAGTGAAAAATATCAGTTAGAAGAAGAAGATGACAGTTGGTTGATGAAGATGTACAGGCTTCGTGGACATTGGGTTAATGCATATCTCAAGGATGTTTTCTGTGCTAGAATGACAACCAGTCAGAGGTCCGAGAGTATTAATTTCTTCTTTGATGGTTTTGTTAACTCAAACACTAAACTAGTGGAATTTGTTCACCAATATGATAAAGCCGTTGCTTCCCGTCGTGCATCTGAATCTCTTCAAGATTTTAAGGGTTTGAATTCTGTGCCCAATTGTACATCCAATCCATATGAGATACATGTATCGAAGTTGTATACACCGAAGATTTTTCAGTTATTCTAAAAGGAATGGGCAGTTGTAATGACACTGTTTTCAGAAGAGGTGGAACATGACAAACCTGGATCAACATATTTGGTTGGTAATTTTTGAGAATCAAAAGACAGTTGGGAAAAGGTCAGTTATGATAAGCGAGAGGAACTTCATGTTTCTTGCAGTTGCTCGTTATTTGAAACAGAGGGTATCCTATGTAGACATATTCTGTGTATTTTGTGGTGCAATCACGTTACACATATACCGGAATCATATATACTTCAGAGATGGAGGTTGGATGCTCGTTACAAAAACGTTGCAATTGAAAATGGCATGAGGCCTTTTCCCAGTCAAGGCACTCCACGGACGGCTAGATTGTGGACAGTTCGTTCAAAATTTAATGCAATTCTGGACACGGTCGCTGATTCTGATGAAAATATTTCAAAGTTGGAGGGAGTTTTGGAAAGTTTCGCCCAAGATATCACTAGAGAATACAGAGCAATGTCAGGAAATGATCATTCATCACATCCTAAGACTGCCGTTGGTTTCAGTGGATCCGTTGTCATATTGCGAGATGGTGAAGAATTGAATATACGTGATCCAATTGGTCCTGTACCAACCAAGGGGAGACCTAGAGCTGCATCCAGGCTTAAGTCTGGTTTTGAAGATTCTATATATCAGAAGGAAGTTAAGCATCGAAGATGTGGTAACTGCCAAGAGCTGAGCCATTACTGGATTGGTTGTCCGTTAATGGTATATTACATTAAACCTGTTAATCAATTTTTTTTTTATAACGATTAATCTTTAAAATTCTTACTATTTATTTTTTTATTGGCAGAAAAAGTAGGTTTGGGTTGCCTCCATCTCGAAGGAACAAAGACTTCAATTTTTTATGAAGTGCGACCAGGGTCGCACAGTGTAGAGAGATTAAGTCGCATTCTGACACTGGCGTGTAATTATAATCAGATTTATTATCATTCTTTGATTTCTACTGTATTATTTTTGTATGTACATGTACTTTAATGTTTTAATGCTACAAAATTCTACTTTATAGTTTAATTTTTTTTGTACATAATGTAGTCAGAGACTTTGGTCGCAGTGTACATGGTTAATTGCGACCAAGGTCGCAGTGTTGTTATTAATAAAGATGGCCAGCAACTGCAATCTAGGGTCGCACTACATGTATTGCGACTTAGGTCGCACTACATGTACTGCGACTTAGGTCGCAGTACGTTAGGTAGGTGTTTCCTTTATATTAACACGCATAGCGACCAAGGTCGCAGTGTTGTTGTTGATTAAAACATTGCCGCCATCAACTGCGAACAAGGTCGCATTGTATTTTATTAAGACTGCGGCTATCAACTGTCGCAACCTTCTTTTTAAAATTTTGAGATGGTGAAGACTTAAGTCGCAGTACGTTAGGTATGTGTTTCCTTAATATTAACACGCATAGCAACCAAGGTCGCAGTGTTATTGTTGATTAAAACATTGCCGCCATCAACTGCGACCAAAGTCGCATTGTATTTTACTAAGGCTGCGGCTATCAACTGCGACCAAAGTCGCAACCTTCTTTTTAGAATTTATACTGTATCAACCAAGGTCGCAGTGTTATTGTTGATTAAAACATTGCCGCCATCAACTGCAACCAAAGTCGCATTGTATTTTACTAAGGCTGCGGCTATCAACTGCGACCAAAGTCGCAACCTTCTTTTTAGAATTTTGAGATGGTGAAGACTTAAGTCGCTGTACGTTAGGTAGGTGTTTCCTTTATATTAACACGCATAGCGACGAAGGTCGCAGTGTTGTTGTTGATTAACACAATTACTGAAGGCATGTTTGTTTCTAACATCAGTACGCAATAGTAAAAGCCAAGTTGTAACAAATGAAGACTGTAAATAATCAATGGAACTTATAATAAATAAATGTATAGAAATGTGTATAAATTAAATCAATACAACCAAAAAATTATGCAATGAATTGCACTTGAAATATTTTTTACATTTATAAGAAAACAACTGTGGTATATCAATAATTGTCAACTATCAGTCTTCATATGTCGTATGTCGTATAATGTCTGTTTCTTCATCCCAACTCTTCTCTACATCTGCAAGTATCATGTATGCAAGCTCACTTCTTAGTTTCTGTACACCAGCAACCGTAACAGCATCAACAGCAGATGGATTATAGCCAGACGCTATACTTTCCATGTACTTGCATACATATATAGCGCAATCAACACTGAAATTTCCATAGAGCAATCATTAAATGAAATTAGATTTTGTACTAAAAAAAAGTAGAAAATATGAAATGAAATTAGATGTCAAAAATTTATATACCCCTTCAACAGGAAAGCCAACCATATTTTTTTCAGCATTAGAGATGTTGGCCATTCGACTCAAAATCTGAAAATAAACATAAAAAGGTAAGCTAAAAATAAAACAATGAAATAATGATACTGCGACCATGGTCGCAGTTTATTTATGAAATATTTTGGATAAGAATGCGACCATGGTCGCAGTATGTTTGTCGTGCACAAATTTATCTGCCAAGACATGCAGCTCAACACTGCGACCATGGTCGCAATTCTGTTGAAAAGGGTATTTTCAAGAGAATGTGACCATGGTCGCACATTATTTGTCAGGCAGAAAACGAACTGCGAAAGGTGCAGCTCAATACTGCGACTATGGTCGCATTTTATTTGTACTACACATAAAAAGAAGTTTAACTTACAATATTGCTGTCAATCTTTTTTAGATCAACTTCAAGTAGAGATCTGCTAATATTTTGGAGGTCCCATCTTACTGCGCGTGGGGTTTTTTCCTCCAAACTGGACCTCTGCTCAAAAATAGGTGCCCTCTCACACAGCCAATACTGCATAAATGAAAAATTAAATTAGTTTTCACAAATTTTCTCAATTTATGGGTAAATTTCATACAATGTTGGCCAAATTTGAGATTTCTACTTATAATAATTTGCACGGAGCATCCTTGCAGCTCGTACGTGGTTTGCCTGAAGATGTCCATTGAGTCAATCAGGAATTGCCAAACAGCTTTTGCCCAGCATATTGTCCTCATCAGTTGCATATTGGCAATCTGTTCCACAATATACCACGGCACCGTGCATTTACTGCCAGAGAAGAAAAGCGTGGCCGACATGTACAGGATGACTAATGTGGTAAAGTCTTGAGCTGCAAGTCTATTTATGTCTCTTATAATTTCATTTATAGACAATTGCTGCTCAGATTGTTCATCCGGTGTCACATCTAATATATCCCTCTTCCTTCTCTTGACAAGAAGATCATCCAAAGCATCTTCAATAGATACTTTTGTGATCTTCTTTATATTGGGGAAAAAATGTTTTATAACCCCACTATCTTTTATCGTACATGTCTTATTCATCACAAAATCTGCCCCATTGACAGGTAGACCAAAAGTTAGGGTAACATCCTCCACTGTTAACTCAATCTCTTTGCCCCCAATTGTAAAGGTCTTTGTATTCCTGTCATACTTGTCTAAAATACGTAGTACGACAACGTTTGATTTTAGAGCCTTTTCAGCACTAAATTCTTCATTGTAGAACGCCATGAAGATTGGGCCAAATGGGGTATTCTTCATCGCCTCTACGAAATTAGCCTGTATGTACTTCTTAAATTTCTTCATTAACTGGCACATTGGTTTTATGCTTGATCTCAGAGGACGAACCTGTATCTGTTGTTTACCTACGTAGGAAGAAAAATTAAACACTTTAAACCAATGATTATTTAAAAATTATAAGGGAATAAAAAGCATATTTGTTTTTTAATAAACTGCGACCTCGGTCGCAGTCATGCATTGCAAAAAAAACAAGTAGAACCAGGACTACACTGCGACCAAGGTCGCATAAGACTACAGTTCAAACAGAAACAACTGCGACACAAGTTTGATAAAAACATATTATTTAAAATAAACTGCGACCTTGGTGAAGACTTGAGACTACAACTCTTATTTAAACAACTGCGACCCCATGTCGTCAGTATGTAAGAAAAAAAAAGTAAGTTTCATATACTGCGACCTACGTCGCATTCGTCTACAAGGAAAGGTAAAAAAAAAAATTCCAAAGTCGCACAGATCTGAACTGCGACACAGTAAAAATAGAAGTAAATAATAAAAACTTTTAAAAAAATAGGACCTTTATCGTCTCAAGTTTGAAAATTTCTTTCTTAATTGCGACCATGGTTCCAATATTTAAAAAAAAATTAAAAAAACGTGCGACTTCAGAAATAAATCTTGAAAAAATTTAAAACTATTAAAATACACAAACCCTAAATTTTTTTGAAAATATCATTTTTGTAGTACCTTTTTCGACGGATGATTTCTTAGGCGCCATCAGTTGCAAATATGTTTTTTAAAAAACGGATCAAATTTTAGAAGGAAAAGAACTAATTGGATCAGAACCGCCGGTTGAAGTTTTAGAGCTGTAAATTTTTTTGGAAGACAATTTTTTTACAATAAGGTAAAAGGTTGTGAGGGAGGGTATTTTCGGAAAATACAATGTTGAGGTGACTTGCATTTAATTGGGCGGGATTTTACAGGATTTTGTCCGCCAAATTTTTTTACAGATGTGGGGCGGTGATGTTGCCACGCCCGCAGGCTGAGAAAACTCTCTCAGCCTGCAGGCTGAGGTACAGTAAGCCCATATATATATATATATATATATATATATATATATATATATATACACACACACACACACACACACACACACACACACACACACACGGGAATAAAAAATAGCATGAATAAAGTATATAAATAGTAATGTGGATAACACACAGTAAAGTATGTATCTAGTCAGATATTCAATCAGGTGTCTATAACAATCTATAAATCAAGCGGGTATAATCAGTAAGTACTAAAGTCAGATGTCCAATCAGGTCAGGTGTAACATTGGGTGTCCAATTTACATACATGTATCAGGTAAAGACAATCAGTTACAATACATTATTATTTATTATGTCAGCGAACACCAATTGCCACCTGTAATAGACGCATCCCAAACTACGCCTATCACACGTGACAATTGAGGTTCTAAGTTATTGAAACTGATCGGTTAGAGATATTGTCCATGCTTTTGGTGGGTCCCGTACATACCTGGGACCACGACCTAGACTCCTGGCGTTGAACCAGGCCCTATCGCTAGGTAGTCAAAGACATGTATAATAGGAACAAGAATATGACAATATGTCAGTCACCCCCGGGAACTCTACAGTGGAACCCTCTTTCGGCTGAGCAACCTATATCCTAGGTTCACCCAAAATACAGACGTTGTCTCCTCCATCAATTTCCCCAATCCCAGTGTAAGTTGTTTAATGTCATGTTATTAGTTTATCAAGATTATTTAATGTACATGTTATCTAGACCACTGGGATAACTCGGTGGGTAACAACGTCAACATGTGTAATCAGGATACCAGTAAAACAGGATATATAATGTTAATGAACAAGATACCGGTATAACAGGACATGTAACAAGTATAACATGAGAGTGTTGTTATCGTATATAATATTTTTTCAGCAATTATGGTAATGTGGACAAAATAATTATCAGGTAAATTCATGTATAATCAATCAGATTCTTCAGGTGAATCATGATATTCAGAATAAGTAATGACCTGCTGGCAAAAATAGAATAATCTGGAAAAAATGTTTAATCAACTTAGATCCTCAAAGTCATCAATATATCCAAGCATCAATATATAAAATACATACTCATCTATATCCAACCAATCATCACTATCCAATCTTAATTAAGACCATCATACACTCTCACTTTCATTAAGTTCAAACACAAAATTCAGAAATCTAAGTAACTAGTCAATTATGCATATGCATGCCACTAGGTCAGGTCAAATCAATCTACGTCTACTCCTCAATCTAAGGTCAACTCTACTCAATCGAGTCTACTAACAAATCCAAGTCCAATATCTCATTCTTTTAATAAAAAAAATCTTCAAATTAATCAATCATTAATATCTAAACAAACTCTCACCTATTTTATCATCAATAAGAATAATCAAATCTACTGATAATGTCATTCAGATATCAACTCGTATAACTACCATCATGAACCGGTCAAATTCAAAATCTAAATATAATTATAGTTTACGTTACATCACCAATAGTTTTAATCTCAATCAAGATAATAACTAAGGAGTGGGACATGCTCAAGCTACATGAAATTTAGAAAGTCTCTATACTCAAATCTCGATATCAATAAACATCATTACTCAGATAATTTATCAGTGAATATATCCAATTAAAATACTTGCAACTAATAATCCAAAATCAGTATTATGTGATAGATCAAAATCAAGGTAAAGTATTCATGTAAATTTCAAGTTAAACTCTAGGTCCATATATAAATCCAAGCATCCACATAAATCAACCTTAAGGTAACATCTTATTTAATCCACCTCATTGTCCAAATAAATTCCCATCTGAAATATCATCAAAAATAAATGTCCGATAACTACCTCAAATAAATATACTATTTATCTATAAACATGAACCTTTAACCTCAATCACGAGCCAATCAACCTCAGGATCAATTAATTCATATTCTATGATTTCTAACAACTAGGTCAATTATAAGATTAAATTTGGTCTAAGGTATACTACAACTAATCATGAATCAATAGTGGTAGACGACTACACATGAATGACGTAGATCAACTAAATAAATAGTGTTAGCACTCAACGATGTCTCATGAAGGAATATAGGTAAACATACTGGTATAATATATCATATGGTCATATGAAGTGATACAAATAACTCATAACAACAAATAAGAAAATAATATAAAAGAAAACACTCATAAATACCATCTCAATAAATTTAGTAGCATAATTACATAACTAAATAAAATTATATATCACAAAATACTTGAATAACTGAAGGAGAAAAAGAACACTTACCAAAATTAAATAAAATTATACGAAGAAAAAACACTCACTTGAACTCGATCCCAAGTGCAAAGAACTGCAATCATAAGGCCCCGATAAATCTACATGGTTTGTTCCAATAGAATTTGTTAGATTTTTAAAAGGATATTTTACTTAGGAGTTATAAGGGGTTTTAATCTTCATTAATTAGTTTGGGGATTAGAAATATAATACTCTGGGTCTAATGAATTTAGTAGGTATAATTTAAACCAATTTTTAATTTTCATTAAATATTTTTAATAGGCTTTAAACTATTAAAATACTTAACGGGTCTGAATTTACCATTAAGAAAAATGGCTTTAAAGTGGGTGGCTTTAGTTAATTTATATTGCTATTAGTTTAAAATTTTTTATCATAGAAAGTAGAAGTATTGTACTCTATTATTTATATTTTTCTCCATTTTTTTTTGATATTTTTAGCTAATTATTTTTATCATGCAATTTTTCTCTCTTTCTTACTTTCTTTCTTCTTCCTTTTTTTTTCCCCTATGACTCTAGTAGACCGGGCCCATCTCAGGCCCAGGCCGGACCAGGCCAGGCCAGGCCTGGTCCAGTTTTTTTTTTAAAACAGGGCTCAACACCCTGCAGTAGCCCAGTCGGCCTGGGCCAGGCCAGGCCCTGGGCCGGCCATGCCGGGGCCAGGCCGGGCCAGTGAGGGTCTGGCCTGGCGCTGCACAGACCGCCTGGACTGTGCAGCGGCAGTTTTTTTTCCTTTTTTAATTCTTTTTTTTTGTAAATTTTAAATTGTAAAAATTTTAAAAAGTGTTTTAAAATTTAGATATGTATTGTACATACTCACATATATTTTAGTTGGTTTTTAGATTGTATTTTGATGTATAAAAATATTCATGGAGATCATGGTATAGACATAATTTTTAATAAAATAAATTACTTACTTGGTGTTGATCTTCCCTAGCATGTTACTTAATTTCTGCACTTCAAGATCCCTTTTGTTCATGTTTCGCTTGAGGAGAAAAGAAAGAAGGAGGTGGGGAGAGTTGGGTCATGATTTTTTTTTCTTTGGAGCTATAAAAAGAAGTAGTTTAGGCTTTTTATAGGGCATTAGGAATTTTAAAAATCAGAATTTCAGTTGGGTTCAAACTGCTTGCTTGAGTAGCTTGAGATAGAATTAATTAAGGTTATAATTTTGAAAATAAGATTTGGATTTGGATAAGTTAGGATAGATATGATTATTATTAGGATTTAGACTATGATTAGTTAAGATTTATGAAAGGATTTGATAAGATAGGAGTTGGATTAGGATTAGGTAGTTAAGACCTAAGAATTTGAATTAAGATAAGATTATGAGAATTTGGGTTTTGGGTTATAGGTTATATTTGAGCTTTAGTTAAAAGAAATAAGTAATATGAAGAATAAGAAAATAAAGATTGAGCTTGCGGGCTTAGTTTTTGGGCTTAAAGAAAAATAGAAAAAAGAAGTAAATTAATGAAAATAAGAAAGTGGGCTTGGCTCATGTGGGCTTAGCATAAAAAGGAAAAGAAAATAAAAGGAAAAGAAGAATGGGCTGAGGTTATTGGGCTTGGGAATAAAAATAATAATAATACTAATAGTGATTAACAATATCATAATAATAATTAACAATAATATTAATTTACAATAATAATAACAACAATAGTAATAATTGAAATTAAGAACAACTATCCATTAATAATAATTTAAAATAATTAAATATAAGCAATAAGAGTTTACAAGTCATAAATAATAATAATATTAATAATGATACTAAATCAAGTTAATTAATAATAATAAGATAATAGGTAGAATCAGGTAAATATTTAAAAATAATAATATGATATTATTAAATAGGGGATATTACAGATATCCACTCAGAACGGTCCTGATCCTAGTTCATCAATGGGTACTCAAGATCATATTCATGACATTTTATGTAATAGGTGCAGCCAATGCGCGTTGAGCCACGACTGTCGCAGTTCTGCCTTGAAGATATCCAGAAATCCCATATGGTGAATGCTACCACTGATTGCCCAAATTTGGCCTGTAAACTTCTACTTTGCTTGCGCAAAATTCATAAGATATCGTCAAAGCCATGTATAACTGGCCTGCCAGTAAATAAAACTACATGGAATCTTCCATGCCTGCCATGCCCATGGACATTTATAGAAGACATATTCCACATGTTCTTCATCCAGCGGCCACCGAAGAGCAAACTCGAGATCTGATCGGAACACGTCGTGACCAAAAATAATTGAAGAATATAAACTCGAGACTAACCAGTGGGCTACTTGCGAGGTATTACGAACTCAAGGCTAATCGGTGGGCTATTTGCGAGGATAGTTACAGTGTAGTTACATCAAATCACAAACCCACCACCTCACTATAAATACATCACAAAGCATCCTCTCTCTCTCCAACAAATTAATCAAGAAGAATGGCGACGTTCTCCCCATCCTCCATTGCATGCACCCTCCACAAACAAAAACACCCCCTCTCACGTTTCCATCCTAGACTCTCATGCAAAGCAACAAGCCATGACAACAGCAGCAGCAGCAGCAGCAACAACAATGATATTGACACAACCACCACCACCCCATCCCCTCGGCTCGGCCGCCGGAACGCCCTCCTCGGCCTCAGCACCGCCACCACCGCCGCAGGCTTAACCCTGATAACCCCCCGCCACGCCACCGGCACCCCGATCGCCACCCCCGTCGACTGCGTCTGGCCCACCCTCCCGGCCAGCGCCGCCCCGGTGAACTGCTGCCCCCCAACCGAAGGCACCAAAATCATAGACTTCGAGCTCCCCCCACCGAGCACCGCACCGCTCCGGGTCCGGCCGGCCGCCCACCTGGCCGGGCCGGACTACATTGCCAAGTACTCTAAAGCAGTCCAGCTCATGAAGGCCCTCCCGGCCGACGACCCCCGGAACTTCACCCAGCTGGCCAACGTGCACTGCGCCTACTGCGACGGCTCCTACGACCAGGCCGGCTTCCCGGGCCTCGAGATTCAGGTGCACGGGTCCTGGCTCTTCTACCCGTGGCACCGCTGGTACCTCTACTTCTACGAGAGGATACTGGGGAGGCTCATCGGCGACGAGGGGTTCGCGCTGCCGTTCTGGAACTGGGATACCCCGGCCGGGATGCCAATGCCGGCGATGTACACCGAGAACAAATCTTCACCCTTGTACGACGTGCTCCGTGGCAGGGACCACCAGCCGCCTAAGCCCGCCGATTTCAACTTTAACAGGACGGGGAAGGAGACGACGTTGTCTGACAGTGAGCTGATTGATCAGAACCTCAAGGTTGGTGGACTGTCGTAATCTTCTATATGTTTTATTATCTCAGTTTGTTCATAGTTCATTACAACTGTGATTGCCAGATTTGTGAATCATTCAAATTGTTGTTGCACTACACGAAAACTATCAAGGGTCACAAGCATGCACCACGAGTGTTGTCACGAAAATAAAAAAAAAGTACAGGTGACCAGTAATTCAAGTCGAAAATCTTAATCGTTCACTGTTTGATACAAAAGTCATAATTGAAACCGTGCCATGCACTTATAAGTATTTTAGACTCAGAAAGATTGCGTGTATCAACAACACAGTAAATGATTGTGATACAAATTTAATTAAACCGTCCACTAATTTCCTCACAGAGAGAATCCCGCTCTAGTATTCAGTCATCTTCTTATATGTCTAATTTATATACGTTACTGATTCATATGACACGCACACACACAGCACTGGATCGAGAAATATCTTTCAGCTGCCAGGTACACGCTGTAACAGTCGAAATGAAATGAAATTTTAATGGAAGGTCTTCATCAAACATACACATGCACGAAACTAACATGTTTTGAATTCAGACAATGTACCGCCAAGTGATTTCAAACGGGAAGACGACCGAGCTCTTCATGGGCTCTCCCTACCGAGCCGGCGACCAGCCGCGGCCCGGGGCCGGCTCAGTCGAGAACATCCCCCATGGGACGGTGCACATCTGGACCGGCGACGGCACGCAGCCCAACGGGGAGGACATGGGGAGCCTCTACTCCGCGGCAAGAGACCCGATATTCGTCGCCCACCACGGCAACATCGACCGCGTGTGGGACATCTGGAGGGAGCAGGGGGGGAAGAGGAAGGTCTTCACCGACGACGATTTCCGCGAGGCATCGTTCTTGTTTTACGACGAGCACGCCCGGCTCGTGAGGGTGAAGGTGAAGGACTGTCTCGATGCCACGAGGCTAAGGTATACAAACATGTTGGCTTACTCAACACCTTAAAACAAGTAAGAGTTGTATCACCACGATATTGGTGAGGTGCAAAATAGTCTACCTGCTTTAATGTTGGATATGCCAGTGTGTAAGTGAAAAATTATCTTTCATATATAATGCACTTGTTCTTGATTTTTTTTGTTCTCTATTGTTATTTTGACAGTTCACTTCTTAAATCACAATCGGAAAATAAGTACTTGATGTATGTACAGGTACAAGTACCAGGATGTGGAGATCCCCTGGCTCAACACTCCACCTACACCTACACCTAAAAAACTCCGGCTCCTGAGAAAGACGATGGTGCCTGAGGCCACATTCCCTATCACTCTCGATCAGTCGTCGGCGTGCGCGACGCTGAAAAGGCCTAAACCGTCACGGTCCCGGCAGGAGAAGGAAGAGGAGGAGGAGGTGCTGGTGGTGGAAGGGATCGAGTTCGACAGCCATTCGCCGGTGAAATTCGACGTGTACATCAACGCGCCTGAGGCCCGGGAGATTGGGCCCGAGTCCAGCGAGTTTGCCGGCAGCTTTGTTAATGTTCCACACATGAAGAGGAGTGATCATGGCATGGTGGTCAAGACTAGGCTCAGGCTTGGGATCACTGACCTGATTGAGGATCTGAATGTGGACGGCGACGAGTCGGTGATCGTCTCGCTGGTGCCGAGACAGGGCACAGTGAAGATCGGAGGATGCCAGATTGAGTTAGCCGCCTGATCGAACTATGAATATCTGACTACTATCGAATATTTGACTACTATAAATGAGAAATGGACATGCCATTCTTTTTTAGTCAAATATTAGTCAGATATTTGAAAGTGGTTTAGCATTACTCAATACACATACGATATATACAATACATTGTATTCGACACTGAATATGTTTGGCTTTCTTCAAGATACACAAGTTTGCTTGTAATTCTATGAAAATAGTTTGCTTGTAATTCTATCAAATAGTTTGCTTGTAATTCTATCAAAATAAACAAGTTTGCCTTTCTTCAAGATTCCTTGTAAGCCTGTATGATGATAATCATATTATATAGCTATGATAATTAAAGATATATGATGAAGGATTCACACTGTCATCTGTAAATTTGAGTTACAACTAAAACAAACAGAGAGAAGAAGGAAAGAGAAGTTGCATACGACTTGCAGGCTGCAAATAAAACCCCATGCATTCCGCACGATAGAACTCAATGAAAATGACCCAAGTGTTGATTGTCAAAAAAGAAGAAAAAAATATTCAAGTGGGACTCACTACATCAATAGTAGTTAGATATGGTTAGAATCAAAGATCAAGTACTGAGATATTCTACATATTTGAATTTGTCTGCAGTCAAACAAATTCCGCTCATGTAGAGATGATTCTAACAAGCTGGCTCTGGCTCACTACAATGAGTTCATCACCAATCTCCCTTTATGATTTTCATCTGCATATATCCAACAATATGGCCAGCATCTCCCCTTGCTCCTTCCTATGCACTTCCCACAACCAAAACTCACACAATCAACCATCACATTTCCAACCTAAAATCTGATGCAAAGCAAGTCATGAGTCCAATAATGACAAACCCCTCGGCGGCCGGTTCGACCGCCGAGACATGCTGATTGACCTCGGCAGTGCCGCGGACGCAGGGCTGAGCACGGTCGACCGCAAGGCAATCGCTCCGCCCCTCACGGCCCCGGATCTCTCAAAATGTCGCCCCCGGCCGATGGCCCCTCGAATGCAGCTGTCGACTGTTGCCGATCAACCATCGTTGAGTTTAAACCACAACGGCCACCCACAGCTCTCAGAGTCCAGCCTGCAGCACAATCGTTCACTCCCGAGTACCTTTCAAAGAAGAAAAAGGCCTGCAGCATATTCAAGTACTTGACTAAACCTAATTAATTGTCGGAATATAAATCTAAGTCTTCTTTTCCATCAAAATAAGATCATTTTCTTCCATTTAACCTATGTAGCATGTGCACTTCGATTATGACGCTCTACCCGTGTTGGACACGCGGACACCCTGTCGAAAATCGACACTTCACCCATTTTTTAATTGAGTTTAATAGAGGACACTTGTTGATCACTTCTTGTACGCATGTTCTATATTTTTCTTACACTATTTTATTCATGTTGTATATTTTTTATATTTATTTTTTTATGTATTAAAAAATTATTTTAATGAAACAAAAAATGCCAGCAAAATAATAACCTGTGTAAAATTATGATAAGTTTTAATATGTTCTAATATAAGAAGTTAGATATATTTAACTATGTGAATGAAATTTTGAATGCAAAAACATGACCATACATATATATTTATGTACTCTTATTATTAGGTGTATACATATTCCACTGCATGTCATCATGTCTCGGTGTTCTATATTTTACAGAAACAGGTGTGTCTCGTGTCCGTGTTCATGTCCATGCTTCTTCGCATTTAGCTCTCTTAAGAGTCATCTCCTAAAACAAAGCAATCAATCAACAACCAGAAACAAGATGCAGGTAACAAATCACAAATGGATGTGCACAAGAGGATGTTTGATCGATATATAACCATCATCAACTTGAGAGCAACTGTCAATTCAAATATCCAGAACCTTGCAGTAAACACACATAAAAGATGGCTGTATCAGTGGAAAGGGGGGGGAATATACACATAATTTCAAGTCTTCTTTACAGATAGAGTGAGATTCTTTTGTTGCCATCAGGACCCAAATGTGCTCTCGCCACTGTAAGTCATGTAAAGGAAGCCATCTTCATCTTTGTTTTCCTCGTAGATTGCAGACATCATTGCCGCTGCAGAAATGACAACAGTGTGAGACTTCAGTTCCATAATATGCACAAAAAAGAAAAAAGAAAAAAAAAATAAATTCAAAATGTCTGCCATCTGGACCAACCTGTTGGTGGCAGTGTGTTCTTGACAAAAATGAAGATGGCCTTTTCAGCACTGAGTTTGATCCTCTTCCGAACAACATAAACAAATTGACCCACAGTCAAATCAGCAGGAACTAGATACCTGCACGGTCACCAGGCGAGACCCAAAAAAAAAAAGTTGAATGTCAGTTATTGAAATTGGTAGCTTCTTTAAATGAGAAAAAAAACACACATCTAATTAATAGAGTAAATTGGTGGAGAATTAAAGCATGGCTAAATGTGACTCATCTGTTTGGTAAGGACTCGTTCTATGACAAGAAACCTATAAATATTGTTTAAAAAATAGATACAATGAACACCAACGCGCACACCCACACAAAAAATTGAAGGAACCATTGGTCATTTATCGCTAGCAATCCCAAAGACCATCCTCCTATAAAACTAGAAATAATGCTAATACCGGAATAACATGCCAGCTTCCATAACCAATGTTACTTCATCCCATGAACTCAACAACCCAAAATCCAATTTTTGATGGTGTATTGGTATCTACAGTCACACCTCCATCTCATTGTACATTAGGATATCTCAACACAAGAAATGAGAATAAATAAGCAATGGAACTATTAAGTTTGCCAATACTAGGAACCACAAAAGGATGACTTTCTGCTGCAATAAGCAGCCAACTTACCAGGCAACTTTTTCAAGCACAAGCAACAGTCATACTTAATTATTAGAAATCAACTACAAAACCTAAACACAATATGAAATGAAGCATCGAAATGAGAAATTTCAGACCACAATCAGAAGATGCTCTCACCGAGAACAAGCTCCTCTCCAGTCCCACCACTACCAATTTTCTGATATGATTGTAATGAGCAAGGGGGAAAAAAGGCAAAAACACTACATATAGGTAACTTAATTCAAGAAGTTTATCAGTTTAAACATATCATTCAATAATTACATTAATTTCCTTATCAAACATTGTATATAAATTGCCATGCCCTAAAAAGTAATACTTGGCTAACAAGATATAAATGAAGGCAAGAAAAATCACAAGAAAAAAGAATTTTTCCCATCCTATTCCAAATGTCCCCCAGCAGTTTAACAAACCATATGCAGTTACAAACTTTGAATAGTTCCAAAGTTCTCCTGTTTCCACCACAATACTATAAACTCTATCAAACGAATGAGTTTTTTGAATATAAAATGAAATATGGTGTTTATCAAGATCTATATAGGAACATTGCATGGTATTCATCTGAGAGAAGGATTGCATGTTATCTAATAACTAGGATATTTATAACGAAAGCTTCCCTGGCCAGACTACGATAGAAACACATGGAATAAGTACTCAAAGCATCAACTGAGAAAAATTGATAACAGTTGCATTGAAAACCAAGAACTTAATAAAATAAAATAAAGTATCTTAATCTTCATTGGCATATCCTATACTTTAGGGAATCATCATGTCATGTTTTCATGCTTTTATCCATGGTTCATACAATTAACTTACAGGTTTTTTTGGTTGAGAGAGATTGCAAACCACCTTAAGATTCCAATTGGGGCATCATAAACAAATCAGACTGATACATTGTGAAGTCACAACAAATTTGAGCAGCCACGATAAAATGAAAGGCACACTAATGTTAGGACTAGACTGATAATAAAACTTATCAGGAAAAATAAGAAAAAATGTTGCTTAGTGCTCCAGAAATTTTCTTCCATAATCAATTGGCACCATTAGAAATAATTATGAAGAAACAAATTGCCAAGGTATTCTCGAGAAAAAATAAGGACAAAGTGGCTTTTGAATTGTATAAATAATGCACATATGTAAATTATAGAATTGGTTGATAAACAAAATAAAGGACTAACTTCTTCTTGTCAATTTCGGATATGTCACTCCTTTCAGCTTTCTCAACTATCACCTACACATGAAATAACAGTTAGTCAGAAGAGAAACCAGTGTATGACACGTAATATATAAAGAATAAGGTCCTCACAGGAATTCTATCAGGATATTTCTCCCTAATACGAGCAGCTTCAGCCTGTCTCCTCTCTGAAACACATAATGCTAATTTAAGGTAAACTGAAGCAGAGAAATATACATGAAGGCTAGAAACTTAGCACCAATGCTATCAACATGTTATAACTTAATGAGCATAGCAGCAGAACATAAGGGAAGAGACAGATATCAACATGTTTTCTGAATTCAACTAAACAGCTAAAGCGTAAACTAATCTATTAGCATCCCTTTCCAAAAGGGAAAAAAAAGATCAATTATCATCCAGTTATCTTTCTAACTATATATAAATATAATTTGCTACATGTCCAAATCTGGTCTTCCCTTTATTCCAATTTATCCCCAAAAGGTACAAAGATAAGCAAAAAAGGAACTTCTTTGTGTCTCACATGTCATTGCTTTCTCCAACTCCGATTTCAGTATTTGAGTTCCTTCCCAACACAATGAAGATTAAATAGGGTAATGGAATTGAAACATGAAAGAAGGAAAAAGTAAAAATAGCAAAGGATCCTTCCTCTTTCTGTCGTGCATCTGTCCCCTATCACCCTCTCCCCAACAAAGAGGCAAAAAGAGGAACATGAAACCAACATAGTGAGGATAAAAGTAACAGGTCAGCAATCTTTGCTATTTTCTGTTCTAACATGCAGGGTGCCTGATTAAATTCTAACCAATACAAGCATCCGGCAGCGCTATTGGATTATAATGTATGCTATATGAGTTCCTACCTAAAGCAATAAAGATTAAATAACGTAAATGAATTGAATGATGAAAAGGGGGAAGAAGGCAAATAGAGAAAAGGGTTCCTTCCTTTATGTTCCACATCAGTCATCCATTCACCCTCCCCAACAGAGACGAAAAAATAGGAACATAAGATCAACAGAGTGAGATGAAAGAATATGAGACAGGTCAGCAGTCTTTGTTATTCTTACTCTGCTAGTACTGTATGGGGAAGGGTTGCCTGATAGAAATTTAAGCAGTACGAGCATTAGATAGGCTGCTTGTAACCTATCATATCATCTTGACTCTGCAAACCTATGAATTTGTTTTCACCTAGAAGATTTAAGAAATAAAGATTTCTAGAGAATATTTGTAATTGCTAAGAGTTACACTAGTCCCCCCCCCCCCCCCCTCCCTTAATGGAAGAAACTACAGCAATCAAGTTTGCTAATTCTGATAAAGGTCATATAAAGATGGACAACTTCTCAAAGTAGGGTGTTACTGTATAAGATGTGATCAGTTATAATCATTTTTTTTTGGGTTCAATCATGAGCCTTGACAATGGTGTTAGGTGTTTGAAAATGATAAAAAGAAATCAATAGAAAAGATCTTTAAAAAAAGAAAGACGTTTATTTTACGAGTTTGAAGCCAAAAAATGAGGAGAAAAACAAACAGTCGGAGAGTTTAAATTAATTTTGTTCTCAAAATTTCAATGACTAATTTATTCTTCATTATATTGCATTTATTAAAATTTTCTTCTAAAAAACCTGAGCCTTAATATTCAGTTTTGCCCGTGAGAATATCATGCTTACTTGCAAAAACTTTATGCTATTTCCTAGAGTTCCTCAAATCGAAAACGTGCATCCAAATTTTTCCATGCATATTTTAACCAAAAGAAGTCTCATCCAGGGTTTAGCTTATAAGAACTTAACCATCAAGTTGTAAGAATATTTGACTAAATCAAAAGAACTTATAGTCCACATTACTTACTACTTTAGTAAACAAGAGGTAATTATTGATGGTTTTTTGTCTACTACTCCCCCCAAAAGAAGCACAACCCACACAATCATAAAAGGAATAATCAGTCAGTTCCCCATGTCCACAAAACAAATCGCTACAACAATCTCTTTTATTCCATTTTCAGGATCAATAGAAACTAGATCACAGACTTGTTATAATCAATCCAAGCATTAAATACAGATATCTTCTAGTTCTCAAGTAGAGAATTTAACCCTTCATCAGTGCTTTCTTTGCTCTCTTTCGAATACAACTTGTCATCCCACTGTTCTAATATAAATGTAAGTAGTGTAATGTAATATCTGTTGCAACAACCACCAACATGCTGGTGTTCTAGTGTAATCTCATTGATCTCAGCCTCCTCTCCTTCCATCCCAAAACAATTCATTCTACTAGATTAGGGTTGCAAAGTAGGTCAAAAAGGAAAGAAGACAGCAGAGGGCAGTGCAGAAACAAGGGTTCAATTAGCAACTCAAAAACATAAATGTTTCCATATTACAACAATAACAACTATAAACCTTTATCCCAATTTTTTAGGGTTTCACTACTTGAATCCAATGTTCTAAAAAGCGGTTTCAGTGTGCGCGCGGTCCGGGAGCGCATAATGCTTAAACGGTTTAAACGGTGATTAAACGGATTACACGTTTTATTATGTTTTTAATATATATAATAATATTATAATACTTAAAACATGAAAATATGAGTTCTATAAACTTCAAAAAAAGTATAAAAGATGTAGTAAACATAACCTGAAAAATTAAATTGCTAGAACTAAGAATAATTTAAAAGTAATAATGACAATCAGTTTAAAGTATATCAATGTACCTCCACCTCCAACAAATATAGTTAAAAAATGCTTTTTAAATGAACAAATATATGTATTTCTTTCAAAAAATAACATGCTTCCATGAACTTTGGTTCACTGCTAGATGCAACTGCAAGAATGTGCAACTCTATCCTTTTCACGCTTGAGGCACTCATTAGCCTATTACAAGAAACAAATACCATTGGTAAGAACCTTGACAAAATACGTTCACGTGAGGGGGGAGAGAGAGCTGACCAAGGGAAGGTCGCCGTTGACGAATGAGGAGATCATCGTCGACGCTTTGCTGCTTACCAGAGAGCTAATCACAAGGGGAGATCTTTATCGACAAAGAGAAAGATCGCAGTGGGAGGATCAGCCGCAAGGGAAGATCGTCGTCGAAGGGGGAGTTCGCCACAGGAGGATCAGCGCTTTGTGAAATTCTTCGTCGTCGAGCTTCAGGAGTTCTAATTCCCCAGGAGGATCATCACCGCCGTGAGCTTCGAGAGTTACAGATAAAATTAGGACTTTAGGAGCTTCATCATCTCGTCGTCGTGAGCATCGAGAGCTTCTTCGTGAGATTCGGGAGCTTCGTCGTCGCCGCAGGAGGATCGAGGATGCGGATAAATTTAGAGCTCGCGAGCCCTAATTCTCCAACATGCGACAATTTATATCTTCAATTATTCGATCGGGTTTGAGTTCAGTTAGCTTAATGGATTCAAAATTCGAATTTATTTAGAAAACGATTGAATAACGTTTAAACGGACGCTAATTAATCACCGATTTGACGATTAATCATCGCTTAAGCGAATTAATCACTTGACTGAGTAATCGGACCGCTTTCTTCAAGCTCTGCTCGGTTTCAGACCGAAAACATTTAAGCGGACGATTAATCGGCCGCTTAAACCTTTTTTTAGAACACTGCTTGAATCATATTCTTCCACTCAGCTCTGTTAAGGATCATCTTAAATTAAACACTATCATATCCTTCTTAATGCCTCCAGCCAAGTTTGTATAGGTTTCCCTCTCGTTCCCATTGATCGTTCCCATTGATCCATTAAAATTGTTTCGAAATTAGAATGCAAATACAAATAATTTCACTACTTGGCCGTTCTGCGGAAAAAATTAAACAGATTCAATAAATTAGTACCCTTAACCTGTCAAAAGTGATATATGACTTGAGAGCCATCTCAAAACCGGAAAAGACAAGAATGTAACCACCATATATCGGAACCTCCTATCACAGGCCAGTTAACAACACAACAAACACACTGCCACAAAAGTCTAATCTGAATCTTACAATCAATTGATGGGGAGCCATCCATCTGAGAGAAGCATGTAAAAACTTTACTGCATAGGTCTACATTCAGTGCCAAATCAGTTTTCTATCAAGCCTATTCTCTCTATAAATCTTCCAACAAGGATCCAATATCTTTCTCATGACCAGTGCAATTTCTAGTATTTCTCGAAATCGTATTACAGAATCATATTTTCCACAACAACAAAAAATATCATGCATAACAACATAAATTCTTGATAAACACAGGATCGCACATCAAAAATACCCAAATCACTCATACAAGATTCAAACAGAAACATCTAAAGAAAACAAAGAATCGGCAGTTTTTCTTCAAAATTAAGAAAAGGGCACAAACCGAGAGGATGTTCCAACTTGAATGAACTCTTCGCCATTGAATCCTTTTCTAGCTTATTTTTCCTGCGAATTTAAATAATGATCAGATCAATGATCGACCCTAATTTAATTTTAATTTAATGGAAAGAAACCCTGATTTTAAAAAAAATAAAGGTACCGAATAGAAGCGCTAGATCGAAGAGAGATGGGGAAGAAATTCAGGGATCTGTGGAAACTAAATATATAGGGGATTCTTAATGGACCTGGGTATCTAACTTGACGGGTCCAAACCCGATAATTGAGTCTGCTTGAATAATTATTGCTCTCATTTTTTGGGAACTAATCATTATTTTATTAATTAATCAATTAGCCATAATTGCTTGCAGAGAAAGTTAATAGAGTTTGTGTCATCACTAATCAACCCCACATGCATTATGCAATCTTGACTTCATATTAAAGTGACCAAGCTTCTTCTTTTTTAAAAAAAAAAAATTGAATTTTTATGAGCCAATTTTTTAAAAAAATTGTATTCTTGTGAGCCAATCTTTAATAGATTGGAACCTGAATAAAATGATATTTTTGCCCAGTTGGATTTGATATGTAAAATTGAGAATCATGGACCAAGGATGACAAGGAAAAATTATGCAAGCCACCAAAATAATGGGTATAACCTTTTTCCTTTCAATTATTATTATTATAATTATCTTTTTTCCAAACCTTTTCTGCCAAATTATTTGTTCTCAAACAAGATTGATAATCGATTAAATGCATGTGTAGTTGATAATAGAGAGATCGTAATTTGAGGCTTAACATATGTGTATGTGTATATATCTGCAAATCTCATGCAATTATGTACAACCACTACAATTATCTCCCTTATAATTTTGTTAACTTTTTGATTGCATTAGGTGTCATTTTCTTTTCTTTTCTTTTCTTTTTTCCTTTTATTGGCGCTATCCTTCACCATTTTTATCCAAAAAAGGGAAAATGAAAAATACAAGCTATTTGGAAATATGTCAAACATTGAAATTCAAACATTCATTGCTGAAAATTTTAAGTAACTTTTATACATAGACCACATATCAGGATCACCATTTCAAATCAATGCAAAAAAAAAAAAAAAATTCAAGGAAAGGAGAAAAAAATTTAAGAGAAGGGAACAGAACAGACAAGGGAGAAAATTTAATTTTGAACATGTGATTTGAAATTGAACATCAGCACTCAGCTGATGTACTAAACTGTTGCAGATAGGCTTCAACAATTTGCAGATCAGAACAGCTGTGTTTCAGTGTCCCACTGCTCGGCCGCAGAGTAGAGCATTCCTCGGGATTGGATACTCGTCCCTCCACGAATTTGCTGGCGAATAAACACGAAGATACAGTTGCTGTCCCAGGTACTGCCTGGCCCAGTTCTCCGATCTTATGTTCCACATTCCCACATTGTCCAGAGCTACATATATCGCAGACCATGATTTCGGGTACACCTGAAAAATATACAGGAAAGAATCAACATCAGATATCGATAAATTGATTTGATCCGGGTTCTGTGATTATGGTCAAGGGATATTACTACATACTGTGTAACATTACCCCATCGCTTAAGTGCTCTTCCTTTTTATGACCGGGAACAGATTCTGACGATATAGACATCACAGGCATCGATAAATACTGTTTCAGTAACATATTATTTACTGTAAAACATGTTATAAAGTTTTACAGTAACATATTGGAAGCATATGTTTTCCTTTTTAATTTATCATGAGCAAAGGATGGATTTCCAATTATTTCTGAAGTGACTGAAAAGAATTTTGCGTTCATAATATCTTTTAAGGGTAAATAATAGCATGATCTTGACCTCCCACTATCTACATTATTCAACAGAGAGAGAAAATAGTGATGAAAAAAAAATCTTCATATAGAAGTAGTACCGAACTTCTTGTTTAAGAGGGAAAAAAAATGTAACTAGTACCTGAACAGTGCAACGAGTAATCGTGTCTCTAAGATTGTAACTTTGCCTGCTTTCTGTTGTCCACTGTCCTACATCCATTCTGAACATTATGTTTGTGTCAGTTTACAAACAGAATACAGCAAGAAGAAACACAAAACACAATAAGCTATACACAAGAGTTGTGTTGATTTCCTTTACCCAACAACGAAGAAGGAATAACCATCGACATGCCAGGACTGCACAAAATCCTCATCATTCTCAAAAACAATCTCCACATAGTCTCGAAAGTTGGCTGCCATGACAGCGGGCTGGAGAGAACCACCAGAAGAGGTCGGGGTGTCAGGTACGGTTCCAAGGGCGAAGACCCCAGGGATGTTGAAGTAGTCTGCAAGCTTGAGTGGAGTATCAGGTTGAATGAAGGATACACTGTTAACAGCAAATCTCTGCTTGCCATCAATGACGGGTGCAGAATTTGCGAGCCTAATGGTTCGGCTAGCGTTGATCTGCCCATAGTGATATGAACCTTGTGGGTTTGGCCTTGGTCCACTCGCGCTCAAATTCCACCTGGATTTTCAATATACAGGTGAAGTTGGTGATTGAATTTTCATTACGAGAAAAAAGTAAATTCTTTTTTCCATTTCTTACTTCAGAAAATCCGTGACCGTGAATCTGGAAAAAATTGTTATTCTTTTGGAAGGTTTTTTTATAAACAAACAAATAAATACAATGGTGAGGGAGTGAGGATTAGTGCATCAGAGGATGCTTTGCAGAACAGAGGAAGATTCGAACTAATAATAAAAACTTCTTCACATAAAAAATTTAAGTACAAATCAATCAATTATCCTCTGGACTAAATAATTTGTGAAAAAAGAAAAAAAAAAGGAAATAAGGATGATACCGAAATGATCTAGCCTGGCTGAGGGACCAATTGATGTCATCGGCAGGACCTTCTGGAGGTGGTTCTGTAGGACTTCCGGCTGAGTTTGAGTAGTGGAGAATGGCAGTGGTGGTGATAACAGGATTATTGGGAAATCGAGTGGAGACGACAATGTAGTAGTCTAGTGGCGTCTGATCAGCTGTGACCAGAACTGAGCAGGACTGGCCCAAATGGATGTCGAGGGAGGAGTAAGTGTTTTGGACTGTGTGAGAGCCTTCAACCTCAACTAGAGTCATCGTGTGTCCCTGAAATCTTATATTTATTGATGTTGCCAACCCCACATTAGATATCCGAAACCTGTATGTTTTACCTGGAAAAAAAAAATCGTTTTACAGAGAAATTAAAGTTGCAAGGGTAAAACTAGAATGGTTACTATGCTGATCAAGTCTCTCCAACTACAACTTTGAATGAATACAGTTGTTGTATTACAAGTCCTTTTGCGGTGATATAAAAAGCCTGTTGCTAATGATCTAGTTATCTTCTAGCTATCTCTGAATTTAATGTAAGCATCTGGCTCAGGATACTTAAGAACTTGAAATAGTTCAAACAGCATATCATTGGACATGTGCATTAAGTAATAATATATATATATACAGCAGAGAATTACCTTGTTTAAAACTGTAAATGTTCAAGTTCTTCAAAGGAAAAAGAAAAAAGAGCTACCTTGTTCAATGGTAAATGTGTTTCCATTCGTTCCCTGGCCATTGATAAGCAGGCCATCGGGAAACAGAAGAACCCTTCCACTGTCTAATATAGCTTGCAGGTCCTGCATAAGCGAAAATTTTGGCACTCAGTTCACAACTCTACTCTACAGTATGTAATGCCCCAAAGCCGAACCACTAACCAGTCTTCAAAATTATTTTCAGAACTTCAGTTTAAAAGAAAAACTTTTTTTTTTAACAAAATCTCCGTGCATTTCAATTTTATTTTGGTATGACTCCCTAATATAAACTTGGAACTTTTATGTTTTGTGGCAAAAGATAATTCAGAGTCATCTGAAGAACTCTGGCATAGAAATTAAAACTAAAACCTTAACATGCAATCTGTTTTCCTTCGATCTAGAAAACAGGTTTTGTGTAACTCACAATATCACATAGAAGCTAGAATCGTATGCTTTATGGGGAAAAAAATAGTATTGTCAATAAATATACTGTTGCAACAAATTACAATTAGACATGGATTCAGACTTTGTGTTAGGGTGAGGGCTTACAGTGTGGTTAGCCTTGAACCAGTCGCCAGCCAACAGAGTGAAATCGCCAGCCGGAGGAGGGAAGGGCACAGGAATCACGGAACGGCTAAGAATCCTGATGCCTCCAAAGCCTCCGGCAGCCTTGTGGAAGGCCAGAGATGGAAAGTAGAAATAGCTCCCTATCTGATCCTTTACTTGCAACATGTAAGTAAAATTTCCTCCTGGCGGGATCGGACAGTTTGTGCCATAAACTCCATCTTGCCATGAATTCCTGCGCTGCAGTAACCCGTTCCTGCATAATCAACCAACCGCTGTTTCACATAATGGACCAGACTTCATATAGTTGATATTAGGCTGAAAAAGAAAATGTAACAATTATTTTATCTTTTATCTCTTTTGTTATGTAAACTCAAAATCATGAAAGATCGAAAACTTTTTTATTACATAAAAAACCAATTTGATGGGGTTAATGCTTTTATGGTAATCACGAGCTTTCTCGAGTTAAAAATGACTTAAGTTTTGTAGATTTTCCTGTGTGTTTTAAACACATATGGACACATATATGTCCTAGTTGTTAATCTCATATGAAGGTGGCCCACTTAATCTAGGTTATTTGCATTGGATTCCTATTAAAGTTAACTGATATTAAAGATGCCCATATTAAAGTCACATTTATATAGTTATTTGGTCACTTGAAATATAAAGGGTACCATGATGGAAAGGTTTATTTCAAGGGGACTTATTTGCAAATGTGCGACCCACTTTTCTCCTCCTGCAAAGAAACAAAACTCACGCTCATTTAATTTTTGAGGGTATCCATCGTGAAAAGTAACAGAGAGTTTTGCTAAGGAGAAGGAGCAGAGAAAAGAGGATCCATTGCAATTAGGGTTTGCAGATTCAAGAGCAAGGAAAAGGTCTTCTCCAACCTTCTTCCAATCTTCACCAATGGCTTCAGGTATGGTGATTTAAGTATTGCATAATTAGGGCTTTGATTCATTATCTTGAGTTGTATATGATTCTTTGATCCATGGCCTTTTATTCCGCATTACATTATCTTTTATTTCCAACATTTGGTATCAGAGCCATGATTAAGAATCAATACAACTTGGATTTAGGGATTATGAAAAGTTAGGGTTTTGATTAACAATTCATAAAATTTAGTTTTTTGATCCTTTAATTGTAGAATTTGTAGAGGATTTTATAGCCCTAATTTGATGTTCACATTCCTCTAATTATGCAATTAATTTGAGATCAAAATCAAAGAATTGAAACCCTAATTTTTGGTAATTTTGGGATTAAATTCGACTAAGCAGAAACTGTCATTAATAACTGCCTTGTCGACGATTAGTCGACTAATCAAGTTTTGTAGTCGACTAATTCCCTTTCCAGAAAGTTTGCAAGTCTCTGTTGCCGCAGGAGTCGACTAGAATTTTAGTTGATTTTATGACTAGTCGACTAATTAAGGTATAGTCGACTAATCATATTTCCTAGTCGACTAATTTGGTGACCCGAAAGTTGAGAACTTTCTGTTGGATTCAGGAGTCGACTAATTAAATATCAAGTCGACTTATAAAGTTTGTAGTCGACTAATTATTTGGGTATAGTCGACTAATCTCCTTTTGTTGTAGTCGACTAGACCTAATCTGTAGTCGACTTGTCTTGACCCAAGTCGACTAATAATTTCTTGTAGTCGACTAATGTTTGTTAATAATCAATCATAAAGTATGTTACACATTTAAGCTATTGTGTTAATATAGATTGATGCTTGGTCAAGTAATGTATTGAGATATTATGGCTTTACTCAAATAAAAGAATTAGAGAATATTATTGGTTAGTTTTGTATTCATAAGGCTTATTGATTTAGTAGTTGCCAAAGTGACCTAGGTTAGTAAATCTTATGAATATACAACTACATAAAAGACTTGTCAATGTAAATGACATTAAAGACAATATTATTCTCGATGGCGGTTCTAGTTAGGAGATTGGGACTGGCCCAAAGGAAAGTCTCTTTCAAATAATTATGAACCGGATAGGGTAGTATAATTTATGTAACTTAGTGGTGTGGAATTGGATACCCAAAGGTAACAAAACTTACTATCTGAGTAACATAAATTATATTAGACCTACATAGGTGATAAAAGTTCTCACCTAAAGAGTGAACACTAGATATGCTTAGGTTTCGCCCAAAGGAGAAATCAAAGTGATATCAATAGTTCATCTTAATTAAATTTAAAACTTGTATTGATTCGAGGCATTAATGTGAGCTTGTCCTATTATGTTTCAGTGAACGTCCCTACTTCCCTCCACACTCATGCCACTAGCATTCCAGCCTTGGACGGTACAAACTTCTCAGAATGGTTTGAACATGTACAGTTCACACTGGGTGTCCTAGACCTAGACATGGCCTTAATAGTTGATAAACCTGATGAAGTAACTGCTGAGAGTACAGCAGAACAGGTCAGCCATGCCAAAACTTGGGAAAGGTCTAATAGGCTCAGTCTAATGTTCATAAAGATGACCATAGCTAATAACATCAAGACTTCACTCCCTCCTACAACTAAAGCATCTGAACTGTTAACTGCTGTCAAAGACCGATTTAAGTCAGCAGATAAGTCATTAGCTGGTACCTTAATGGCTGAACTTACCACCATGAAATATGATGGTAATAGAGGAGTTCAGCAACACATTCTGAACATGTCTGATAAGGCTGCTAAGCTAGGATCACTGGGTATGAAGGTTGATGAGTCCTTCTTGGTTCAATTTATCCTCAACTCACTTCCTTCACAGTTTGGGCCATTCAAGATCCACTACAATACTCATAAGGATAAGTGGAACTTGAATGAGCTAACTGGTATGTGTGTTCAAGAAGAGGTGAGACTGAGGCAAGAAGGACAGCACTCAGTGTTGGCAGTAACTTCAAGGGGTATCCATAAGAAAAGTAAATATAGAAGAGGTAAGAGATTTCCATCAAATAAAGGAAATGACCATGGGGAAAGTAGCCAAGGTCATAGAAAAGCTTTCACTGTCAAATGCTACTTCTGTGACAGAAAGGGACATGTGAAGAAGGACTGCAATAAGAGGAAAGCTTGGTTCGAAAAGAAAGGTACATATCTTTCTTTTGTATGTTATGAATCAAATCTTGCTGAAGTTCCTTCTAATACTTGGTGGATAGACTCTGGAGCCACAACTCATATAACTAATTCAATGCAGGGATTCCTTACAACCAGGAAACCGAAGGAAAGTGAGAGATTCGTCTTTATGGGGAACCGTCTCAAAGTGGAGGTCGAATATGTTGGTGTTTATCGACTACTCTTGGAGACGGGTCATCAGATGGATCTTGAGGATACTTTTTATGTACCTTCGATTTCAAGAAACTTAATGTCAATATCCAAATTAGATGTTTTTGGATATTCTGTTTTATTTAGTTGTGGAAAACTCTCTTTAATGTATAATTCAATTCCGGTTGGACATGGAATTTTATGTGATGGTTTATATAAAATTTCATTGAATGAAGAGTTTGCACAATCTTTATTATCTCTGCATATGAATGTTGGTATTAAACGTGGCTTAATTAATGAAAAATCCTCAATCTTGTGGCATAGGAGACTGGGGCATATCTCCAGGGATAGAATTATAAGATTAGTGAAGACTGGGATTTTGGATAACCTAGACTTCACTGATTTTGATGTGTGTGTGGATTGTATTAAAGGAAAACAAACCAAACACACTAAGAAAAGTGCCACAAGAAGTAAAGAACTCCTTGAAATAATTCATACAGATATATGCGGACCACTCTCCATTCCATGTTTTACTGGAGAGAGGTATTTCATTACCTTTATAGATGATCTATCACGTTATGGTTATGTTTATCTAATAAATGAAAAGTCTCAGGCTGTTGACATCCTAGAGGTGTTCATTACAGAAGTCGAGAGACAATTAGATAGAAAGGTTAAAATCATTAGATCAGATAGAGGTGGTGAATTTTATGGTAGATATGATGAGTCAGGACAACATCCTGGTCCATTTGCCAAATTTCTAGAAAAGCGTGGCATTTGTGCTCAATACACAATGCCAGGTACGCCTCAGCAGAACGGTGTTGCTGAGAGGCGGAACCGAACTCTTATGGATATGGTTAGGAGCATGATGAGCTTCTCAAATGTACCCAATTCATTGTGGAATGAGGCCTTAAAGACTGCTATGTATATCTTGAACAGGGTTCCTAGTAAGGCTGTTCCAACAACTCCTTTCGAGTTGTGGACTGGTAGGAAACCTAGTTTAAGACACTTACATGTTTGGGGTTGTCCAGCAGAGGCTAGAATATATAATCCACAAGAAAAGAAATTAGACTTAAAAACAATATCTGGGTATTTCATTGGTTATCCAGATAAGTCTAAGGGATACAAATTTTATTGTCCTAACCATAGTACAAGAATAGTTGAAACTGGTAATGCCAGATTCCTGGAAAATGGTGAAATTAGTGGGAGTGCTGAACCAAGAAAGGTAGATCTTGAAGTGGTAAGGGTTAATATCCCAATGACCTTTCCTTCAAGAGAGATTGTTATACCTCAGCTTGATCATCAAGTTGAGATTCCAGAACAACGAGTTAATGTTGGTTCACCACTCCATGAGGATATTCCCATTGAAAATATTGTAGAACCACCACAACCGGCAGTTTTGAGAAGATCTCAAAGGGAAAGAAGATCTGCCATTTCAGATGATTATGTGGTGTATCTACAGGAATCTGACTATGATATTGGGATAAATAAAGATCCAGTTTCATTTTCACAAGCCATAGAATGCAATGATTCTAGTAAATGGGTTGATGCTATGAAAGATGAGTTGAAATCAATGGACCAAAATCAAGTCTGGGATCTCGTTGAATTGCCTTATAATTGTAAGAAAGTCGGGTGTAAATGGGTCTTTAAGACCAAGCGCGACTCTAAGGGCAATATCGAACGATATAAGGCTAGACTTGTGGCCAAAGGTTTCACTCAGAAGGAAGGCATTGACTATACAGAGACCTTCTCTCCAGTATCAAAGAAGGATTCTCTTAGAATCATTATGGCACTTGTAGCTCATTATGATTTGGAGTTACATCAAATGGATGTGAAAACTGCTTTTCTTAATGGAGATTTGGATGAGGATATCTACATGGAGCAACCAGAAGGGTTCGCAATTAAAGAACAAGAACACTTGGCTTGTAAATTAAAGAAATCTATATATGGACTTAAACAAGCTTCCAGGCAATGGTATATAAAGTTTAATGATACCATTACCTCTTTTGGATTTACAGAAAACACTGTTGATCAGTGTATATATCTAAAGATCAGTGGGAGCAAGTTTATTTTCTTGGTTCTGTATGTAGATGACATTTTATTAGCCAGTAGTGATCTTGGTTTGCTGTATGAAACTAAAAGTTATCTAACCAAGAACTTTCAGATGGTTGATATGGGTGAGGCAAATTATGTTATTGGCATAGAGATCTTCAGGAATAGATCTCGAGGATTGCTAGGATTGTCTCAGAAAGGATATATCAATCGAGTCTTGGAAAGATTTCATATGGAAATGTGTTCAGTCAGTCCTGCACCCATTCAGAAGGGTGACAGATTAAGTGGTAGCCAGTGTCCCAGAAATGACTTAGAAAAGGGTCAAATGCAGACAGTTCCGTATGCATCAGCTGTTGGGAGCTTGATGTATGCAAGCACTTGTACCAGGCCAGATATCAGCTTTGCTGTTGGGATGTTGGGAAGATACCAGAGCAATCCAGGGATGGAGCACTGGAAATTAGCTAAGAAGGTTATGCGGTATCTTCAAGGGACGAAGGACCATATGCTCACATACAAGAGATCAGATCAGTTGGAGGTGATCGGCTATTCCGACTCAGATTTTGGTGGTTGCCCAGATAGCAGGAAGTCTACTTCAGGATTTATTTTCCTGCTAGCAGGTGGGGCAATCTCGTGGAAGAGTGTAAAGTAATCTATCATTGCTTCATCCACGATGGAGGCTGAGTTCATAGCTTGTTTTGAAGCCTCGAATCATGCATTATGGTTAAGGAATTTCATCTCAGCACTTGGTGTAGTTGACTCTATTGCCAGGCCGCTGACGATATATTGTGACAATACAGCAGCCGTATTTTTCTCTAAGAATGGTAAGTACTCTAATGGTTCTAGACACATAGAACTTAAGTACTTGGTGGTTAGAGAAAGAGTTGAGAAACAAAAGGTGTCAATTGTAAGTATAAGTACCACTTTAATGGTTGCTGATCCAATGACAAAGGGATTGCCTCCAAAGACATTCAAGGAACATGTTGTAAGAATGGGTCTTTTGGGCAATCTGTAAATGTGTATTTTGGTACTTATGTAATTGACATTATTGTACAAATAAAAGTTTGTTTCTGTGTTTCCTGTTATCCAATTATGTGTGCACATATTATGTATGGATATTTGTTAAACAGGAAATGTCTTTTCAAGACAATTACACGGGTCATTTTGGTTATGAACTCAATTAGTAAGGGTTATCAATGTTGTGGTACATAGAAGGGAGTATGACGTGGATGTTGTATAACCGCTATGACTCGCATTGGTGGTCCAAGCTAATTGCAGTATTACAGTTTTTCATATTTGGGCTTATCAGTTGTTGTTTTTAAAATTCGTACACGTGTCAAAGTTTTTCCGTATGGAATCCAATGGAGTCAAAATGATTTTCAAAAGGAGTCTTTTCTTTTATTTTGTTTTCTAAAGTTTTAACCTAATCGGTTAGTGGCCCAAGTGGGAGAATGTTAATCTCATATGAAGGTGGCCCACTTAACCTAGGTTATTTGCATTGGATTCCTATTAAAGTTAACTGATATTAAAGATGCCCATATTAAAGTCACATTTATATAGTTATTTGGTCACTTGAAATATAAAGGGTACCATGATGGAAAGGTTTATTTCAAGGGGACTTATTTGCAAATGTGCGACCCACTTTTCTCCTCCTGCAAAGAAACAAAACTCACGCTCATTTAATTTTTGAGGGTATCCATCGTGAAAAGTAACAGAGAGTTTTGCTAAGGAGAAGGAGCAGAGAAAAGAGGATCCATTGCAATTAGGGTTTGCAGATTCAAGAGCAAGGAAAAGGTCTTCTCCAACCTTCTTCCAATCTTCACCAATGGCTTCAGGTATGGTGATTTAAGTATTGCATAATTAGGGCTTTGATTCATTATCTTGAGTTGTATATGATTCTTTGATCCATGGCCTTTTATTCCGCATTACATTATCTTTTATTTCCAACACTAGTAGCTCCATTTCATTCAAATATCCGACACATTTGATTTTCCAATAGATCTTCCAATTCTTCCCATTGAATGTGGATTTAGAATTAAAATCGACATGAGAGTAAGAATATCCTTCGGCTAACAGAAACATGCACGCATTCACGGATATGCACATGCAGACTATTGTGTTGTTGACTTGTATCTAGGACTTGACTGCTTTTTAAGGATGTACTGTAGAATCAACATGTTATTGAATTGGGAGAATTAGTCCCTGGCAGAAGGTTTACGTCTCATTTCACAAATTTTTGTACTTAATGGTCTTAACCTCTCCCTTTATAAGTGTAGATGCAGAAATCAATAGTCTCCTCATTTCTGGTACAAAATTCGCTAGCTCCTTTACCCTTGACCACTCCTCACCTCATCATAGTAATAAATTGGGTAATTACACTCTTTCTTCTCCAAAAAAAAAAAAAAATTATAAGACTGAAACTGATGTTCATCATCTATTCCCCCTTCACCCCTTCTCCATATAACTCAAATATGCTAACAAAACTAAATCTTCACAAAGACTATCATATAAAAAAACAACAGAATTTTGTCCATAGAATTTCATAGACAAATAAGAAATTTTGAAGATATAGTAACACTGACCATGAGATGAGAAAAGGGTCAGGCAAGCTGTTGTAGATGTTTATGATCAGATTGTCATTGGTCACAGCCTCTATCGGTGGCCCTGGAAACTGCCCATTTATCAAAATCCCCTGCCAGAACCCCCCAAACAACACCACATTTCAAAAAAAAATCTATTAAAAAACTAAAAATTGTAAACAAATGAAAAATTAGTACCTGTTGCTTGACTCCAAGAGGTGAGATATCACCATAAGTGACATTCCAAGTAAAAAATCTGTAGGGATCTTCAGCACTAATAGAAGACAAAGACCCAACAAAAACAACAAAAAAAACAACAACAACAAGCTTCTTGTGCTCCATTGTAAACTCAAAATTGATCAACCCTGTTGAGATCTCAATGTGTGTGTGTGTGTGTGTGTGTGTGTGTGTGTGTGTGTGTGTGTGTTTATATATATATAGAGAGAGAGAGAGAGAAGAAAGTTTTGATTTTTGATTGCTTAGCCTCGTGGATCTCCTAGTAAATAATTTAAAGCTCCAACAAGCTTTACACAACACAGTGCAACTTTAATGCTTTAAGCCACTTCCTCTCCTTTATCATCAGAAATGGATTTAAATTACTGAAGGAGGTCCCGTCATCGTCAGGTGAAGCTAAGCAATCAGTAACTCAATGGTTTATGGCTTTTTTGAACCTGAAGCTCAATCTACAGAATCTGATGCACCTGGAGCTTTGCCAAAAGCGTATCTTTTCTGTTTTAATTTGAAAAAAAAACTTCAACGGTTTGCAAAAATTTTGCATGTGAGTTGCACGTGCTGAAAGATATGCATAAGATCAAATTCTATTCCAATGCATTCATGGCAACATAGCACCACAAGGCTTGCAACATATAGCTCCGCAAGTACATATCAGTAACCAAAGAACATGGACATATTAGAATTTATTTTTTCACCGAATATATTAACTCGAGTATAAGATCGATATATCCAGCTGAAACTACATACTACATACTAGGATAACGTTAGGCATTTCATGCAGCTTGACACGCCGTTGCCCTAGTTTTAGCGGAGTCCAATCTCCTCCTCTGACACCCAAATACTACCCATACTTCCAAAGGTGAGAGATTCTAGACCATATACGCGATTAGTGCCAACTTGGATGTTATCGCTCCCATCTCCATCGATGCTGGTGTGGACCTTCGTTTCTTTCGGTTGTTCTAAAGAGTTTCCATTGTCCTCTGGTTTTCTGCGGCGAGTGAGGCAAACTAGAGCTCCAAGGTCCATAATCCTAAAAGGCTTGGGCATCTCCATATTGAAGTTGTAGCAGGTTTGAGATTGTATTGTGGCTGGTTAGGGGGTGAGGGGAGGTGTTTATATGCATTGAGCTTGGGACCAACTCATAAAAACTAATCAATGAAGCACATTTCCTCCTTTTCAAAATGCATCTTGTTAGATCGTTGAGACGTGGACTTGTGTGATCTACAAATGGTATGCAAAAATTGATGGTAGCTCACTGTAATGGACAGAGGGGACCCTGATCAAAATATAAGGGTACATGTTGAGACCCATGAGAGGTAGATTTTGCACTCATTTTGTACTGAATTTTGGAAATGAATATTAATGTTTGCAGGCCAGCATATCAGAACTTCAAGGTAATAGATGTAAGAAAAGAATGAAGGAGATTGAATCATCTCTCATTGTTGGTTGTTCCAGATAAAGAAGAAGGAGAAGAACACTTATTTGTGTAATGACAAGATACCAGTTCTTGGTTGTATATATATAAACATGTTGATCACATGTTTATACTGATTTAGTGAAATAATAGGAAATATTGATTGAGAGAGAGAATGAGAAACACATGGTGCATAAGTCTCATGAGTACCATATGTTTCTATAATCATAAAAAGATTTTAGGATCTAGTTAATTTCATGAGGGGTTTCATTCACATGGATCACATGTTTCACATGAGTTACGTGTTGTCATTAATATCTCTAACACCTCCCGCAAGCGAAGCGGGTTCGAAAGAACCGAGAGCTTGTTTTTCAGCATTGAAAACCTTAATTAGCTCAAAGGCTTATAAGGATGTATGTTAGTCGGTCTTTAGTGCTTACAAACCGAATATTAAGGACTCCATTGGCGACATAGTCCAGCACAAAATGAATGCCGATCTCAACATATTTGGAGCATGAGTGATGAAAGGATTGACCGAGAGATATGTTGCACCAAAATTGTCACAGAGAACTATTGGGAGAGATTGCGAAAGTCCAAGCTCACGAAGTAATGACAGCAACCAAACGACCTCTGCTGCAGCATTGGCCATTATACTCTACCTCAGTGCTAAATCGTGTCACAATGCGCTGCTTCTTCAAGCTCCAAGAAATAAGATTTGTACCAAGAAAGACACAATAACTGCTGGTAGATTTTTGATTATCGATTGACCCTACCCAATCTGTATTGGTCTAAGCAGTAAGCTGTACAGAAAAATGATGAGAGAGAAAAAGTCTATGTTAAATGGTAGATTTGAGGTAATAGGGGATCTGTTTTACAGCACTCCAATACTCATTGGTTTGAGCTTGCATGAACTGAGCGACCTTGTTCACTGAGAAGACAAATCGGGTCGGGTAAAGCTTGGTTATTGTAGAGCTCCAATCGTACTTCTATAGACAAAGGGGTCAGACAGAGATTTGCCAACAACCTTGGAGAGATTACAGGAAGTAGCCATAGATGAGCTGATGGGTTTGACACCATCCATTTTGAGCCGAAGAAGTAAGTCACGGATGTACTTTTGTTGAGAGAGAAAGAAACCTGAGGGTGTACGGTGATACTTCACACCTAAGAAATAGTATAATGGGCCAAGGTTTTTAATGAGAAATCCCGACGTAGTTCATAAATAAGACGAGTGACAACCCGTGAGTCATTGCCTGTGATGATGATGTCATGCACATAAATAAGAACCAGAAGAAGATCTGTCCCGACCCATTAGAGGAAGCGAGACGCGTCAGACTTGGAGCCCACAAAACCCATTGTGACTTGATAACTGCTGATGCGAGAACACCAGACCCATGGAGCCTGTTTGAGGCCATAGATATTGAGATGAAGCTTGCACACATGATTGGGATGAGCAAGACGATGAACCCCGAAGGTTGTTCCATGTAGACCGTCTCAGTAAGAAAACACTGCAAAAATACATTATTCACATCTAATTGTCGAATAGACCAGGCTTTGGAGACAGCCAGACTGCACACAGTACGAACAATGGTCGGATTTGATGACCGGACTGAACGTCTCACCATAATCTAATCCTTATTTTTGATGAAAATCTTTGGCCACCAGGCGGCCCTTATACCTGTCAATAGAACTATCAGGTTTATATTTCAATTTGAAAATCCATTTGCAACCAATCAGATTCATGGTAGGGTGGTATGCCACAAGAGACCAGGTTTTGTTCTTAAGAAAGGCATTCATCTCAGTGTCCATTGCCTGACGCCACTTGAGGTCCTTAGAAGCTTGCGTAAAATATATGAGTTCGACAGGAGCGATAACCAAGTCGTCCATGAGACAGGTGCATGAGATACCGGGTGGCTAGGCAGACCTTTGGTGTTCTGGTGTTATCCTGTATTTTAGTGACCATATGGTGGGTCCTGATAGGAGGGGGTTGGGAGAGCTCGAGAATGAGGACGATAACAAGGACTCATCAGCGGGCGCTGGCGGAGATGATGGAGAAGGAGTATGTGAGGGAGGTGGTGGTGGAGGAGAAGAGTCAATGGTGGGGCCCGCAGGAGAAGAGGGGACTGAAACAATGGAATGTAACAGAGGCGTGGAGATGAGAATCTGTGGTGAGGGTGTGGGAGCAGGTGGAGAGAGAGAGAGAGAGAGAGAGAGAGAGAGAAAGAGAGGACAGAGGAGACTAGAAAGGAAACGAGGATTCGTCAAACACAACATCCGGGAAGTTGCAAATAAGACCATAGGGGACATGTAAATATTGATAACTTTTATGCGAGCCGAGTAACCTAAGAAGGCACATTGACTGGACTGAAAATCAGACTTATGAGTTTGGTATGTACGCGATAAGGATAGCAAGCACAACCAAAAATACGTAAAGAAAGGTAGTCAGATGCTTTATGAAATAATTTCTGATAGGGAGATAAATTATGGAGGACGGAGGTACGCATTCTATTGATGAGAAATGAGGCGGTTTGGAAAGCATAAGGCAAGTAATGGAATGGAACATCTGACGGGCCAGAAGAGTGAGACCGGTCTCGACAAGGTGGCGGTACTTTTTCTCTGCGGTATCGTTTTGAGCACTAGTATATGGACAGGATAAGCGATAAGCAATACCTGAGAAGACAAGTAAGATTTAAACTTGATGAACTCGCCACCACTATCAGTTTGGAGTGCTTTAATGGAATGCCTAAAAAAAATTCTACATGAATTTTGAACTCAAGAAAAATAGAGAAATCATCACTTTTATTAATTGAATAAGACAAACATACTTACTGTAGTGATTTACAAAACTAATATAATAGCGATGACCACTTACAGCGGACACAGGAGAAGGACTCCATAGATCAGAGTAAACAAGCTTTAAAGGAGCAGTTGCGATCGTGAAAGATGGCGAAAAAGGGAGATGGTGACTTGGGAGATGGTGACTTTTTCCTTGCTAACAGGGGATGCAGAGAGGGGTAATAGCACGATCGTGAAGAAAAGAAGCCGATGCTGAGATAAAATACTAAAGACGACTCTGATGGAGGATGACCTAGGCGCTCATGCCAGACGGAGGAAGATGCAGGCTCACCGAGAAGAGTCTAGGGAGAGGCGGTAAAGTTATAGATCCCCAGGGAGAAGACAGACAAGCCATCCTTAAGTTGTACCCACAGTAGAATTTTTCGGTGGAGAGATCCTTGACAAAATAAGAGTCAGGGTGGACTTCAAGAAGAACTTTATTATCAGCAGTTAATTGACTAACAAATAGAAGATTTTTGGTGATATCAGGAACATGTAGAAAAATTTTTAAGACAAAAGAAGAAACAGGAGAACACAATAAAGAGGCACTAGTAGATCGGATAGTTAAACCTATCCCGTTACCCATGTGAACTCGTCTGGTCCTTGACATTCTGAGTGAACTACCAGATTCGCCATGTCAGCCATTAGGTGATGAGTGAGTCCAGAGTCAACATACCAGTTAGGATCGACTGGACTATTCCCATAAGAGTGGAGAAGAGCAGTTGAGCTAGCCGAAGGAGAAAGATCGTCATAACGATTGTAGCACTGATTAACGTAATGGCCAAAATGATTGCAGATCTGGCATTGAGGTTGGCCACCGGCAAACTGATGTGATGGTGGGAAGAAACATCAGCGACCGCGACCACGCTCCCTGCCTCGGCCACATCTACGACCACGGAAAGAAGATGGAGCCGAATGATACCTTGGAGTATGGGAGGCAATATGAATCGCAGGAGAAGGGGAGATGAGGGTTGTGGAGTCTGGTGAAGTGATAGCATGCCCACGATAAATCTTCTGGCTAAGCATGAGGCCGATGAGTTCTTCTGATAGTATAGGGTCGACTCATGTGTTGACAGAGGTGACTAACGAGTCATACTTGGGAGACAAACGACTAAGTAAGGTACAGACGAGGTCAGAGTCAACAACTGGATTAACCACTGCCACTAGGTTGTTCACGATGGACTTGATAGACTGGATGTACTCTAACTAGAAGAGGTGCCCATCTTGACAGTGTGCAGCTGATATTTGAGTTGCTGCACTCTAGCTATGGAGGGTGACGCAAAGATTCGCTCTACAGAGCACCACACATCACGAGATGTGGTGAGGCCAACGACATGAGGAAGAATAATCTCAATGAGAGAGAAGATAAGCCAGCATAAGAGCATTTGATCAAGTTTGATCCAGCGAGTGTATTCCAGATTGATAATGGGCTGAGCATCCTTCTCGATAAAAGGAAGCAACCAGACTGGACACGGAGAAGTTCCGTCGACGAGGCCTTCAAGATCATGGAGTTTGAGAAGAGGAAGAAACTGGGAATACCATGATAGGTAGTTTCCCTTATCGAGTTTGACGTTTAGAAAGTGAATGATGTTGGGATTGGAAGTAACTATGGCTGCAGGTGTTTGGATGGAGGTGAGGGAAGATGAAGAAGAAATACTCGACATGGTACAAGAGTTGCTCTGATACCAAGATAAAGAAGAAGCAAAAGAATACTTATTTGTGTAATGACAAGATACCGCTAGTTATGATTCTTGGTTGTATATATATACACATATTAATCACATGTATACACTGATTTAGGAGAAACAATAGGAAATATTGATTGAGAGAACGAATGAGAAACACATGGTGCATGAGTCTCATGAGTACCATGTATTCTTATAATCATGGAAAGATTTTAGAATCTGATTGATTTCGTGAGGATTTTTTTTATATGGATCACATATTTCACATGAGTCACATGTTATCATTGATATCTCTAACAGTTCCAACTACAAAGCAAACCAAACAGAAAAACATGTTGTTTGGTGGTACTAGAATTCCTTGGAATATGTGATGCCCACGAAAAATTATGAGCCTTGTTGCTTCTTTTTTTTATGTTGAAGTTGCATTGAAAATATAATTAGAAAAAAGATAAAAAATTTAAACTCTAATAACTTGCTATTATTTGATGTTTTCTACAAAGTAATGTTGGCCATTAAATAAGAATTATCTTTTCTCAATCACTTTAATATTTTTTTTAAAACCATATAGTCCTCGCGTTCCATTAACAAGCTTTTTAACGAAACATCTCAAGAAAAAAAATCAAAAGTTCTCCATTGTTAGCGTAACTAGTAGCACACGATGTACGGAGAAAAGATGCAAAAGCGCAATAAGATCAACAAGAGAAAGACCGTCGACACCATTTTGAGACAAAAATCAAGTATAACCTGCGATCAAGACAAATGAACACGAGAGGACAAAACTCAGGAGGCCGAGCTGCCAACCATCATATTTATACAATGAAATGACCATTTGGGGGTGTCAGAGGATAAATCTCTCGTTTCTCACATGCCTCCTAATTTATCTACATCTACCCATGTCCTCCTGATTTGTGTACATGGAGTCAAGTATCACCTCTTAAATTAATTCTACTACACATCATCTTACAAGATTTGTATTAGTTAGTGGAGCACAGATCCTAACTCTTCGAATCCTCTGATTAAAAGTAGATAAGTGATAAATGTAGAAGAGATTATTTTTTTTCCTTTCTAATTGCCCAGTAGATTGATACACTAGGCCTCATTAGAATTATTCTTTTGTGTTAATAGAAAGAAAACTTTGTTTTCTACTTAAAAAAATATTAAATTCAATAAACATTAAAAAATAAAAAATAAAAAATACTCCACAGTGTCTCCATTCTCCAATCCGCAAACACCCTCATAGATCACTCCACAAGTAAATTATCACTTGAAAAAGACAAAAACCCACCCACTCCTGTTCACATCGGCCAACATGTCTCGGGTCCCCACTCGCTCCTGAGGGCATCACACATGCCAACTGTGTAATTTAGTAAAAAAAAAACAAAAACATTAAAAAGATTGTTTGTTTGCTTTAAAATTTTGGTGAAAAACTAACTTTTACTTCTAATACTATGAGCCTCCTACTTTTTTTCCTTTTTATCTCAGCCTTTTAACTAAATAGTACACACTTATGTTTCAGAGCATTTTAAAAATACTAATCTGACAAGCGGGACACTTAATTTTTCTTGCTTTATTTTTAATTTTTCTTGTTTTATTTTCTAACAGTGAAATAGAAATTCAATTCATGTGTGTGACCCACACATATACAATAATACGACTAATTCTTTGTTGACATATGAATTGAATTTTTATGATCTCTTATAATATGTGTGTGACACTCATATACAGACCATATTATAAAAAGATCAATATTAATGCCAATACAGAAATGATTCTCGTAGGCTCACAAACAGTCAAATACCACTAAAAAAACCCCGAAATGTAGATGCAGAGACAGGTGCAGACGCAGAAGAGAGATTAGAAAAAACATAGGCGCCACCCACTGAGGATGGCGCATTCTTCTCCAACCAAACCCCTTCTTGCAACTGTTACACCACCAACTCTTCACTCAAAATATAAGAAAACTAAAAAAAAAAAAATTAAAGGAAGAGAAAAAAGAGGGGAAAAAAATGAGAGGAACGACCCTGTGGCAGCTGAGCCAATCCCTCAACCGCCGCCTCTCCTCCTCCCAATTTCACCACCGCCGATGCCTCGCCTCCGCCGCTGCCGACGACCTCAAGAAGACCGCCCTCCACGACTTCCACGTGGAGCACGGGGGCAAGATGGTCCCCTTCGCCGGCTGGTCCATGCCCATCCAGTACAGGGACTCCATCATGGACTCCACCCTCAACTGCCGCGCCGCCGGCGGCCTCTTCGACGTCTCCCACATGTGCGGCCTCTCCCTCAAGGGCAAGGACTGCGTCCCTTTTCTCGAAACCCTCGTCGTTGCCGACGTCGCGGGGCTCAAGCCCGGCACCGGGACGCTGACGGTGTTTACCAATGAGAAGGGAGGGGCGATCGATGACTCGGTGGTGACGAAGGTGAAGGACGATCACGTTTATCTCGTGGTGAACGCTGGGTGTAGGGACAAGGATCTGGAGCATATTGGGAAGCACATGGAGGCGTTCAAGGCCAAGGGCGGGGATGTTGGCTGGCACATCCACGACGAGAGGTCGCTGCTCGCGCTGCAGGTATTAGATCTGAATCTGATTGATTTTGGATCTGATGATTATCCTCCATTTTACATTATTTAGAACTGTCAACATCACTCACAATAGAAATCGAAATTTGTTGTGGTTCTTTTGTTGCATCATTGAACGGGCATACTTTACAGCGAATAAAATTGGAATTTGTTTCCATCATTGATGTGTCCAAATTTGGGAACAAAGTAAGGATTTTATGCTAAACAAAAAATTTATGAGAAACTTATTTGCCTGAGGATGAGAGGAGGCTTGCAGAACAAGCATGAAGAAAAGGGGGCTTTTAAAAGGGGGCTTTTTGATTCAGAATTGATCCAATTTGATAACGTGGTGCTCAATTTGACTGAAAACGAGAGTAGGCTTGCAGAACATAACGAGAGAGGGGGAATAGTGATCTATCTAGTCGGCAAGAAACCTTGTTCTTTGATTTGCTTTAAACAGATCATGGAATAGAACCATTTTGCTTGATTATAATTTTAGCATTGCAGAAATTTAATGGTCATATGGACGCTTCCAGTTAAACCTGTCAATGTGTGGTTGGACATAGATCCTTATGCTTTGCATTTTTTAAAGAGCTAAAAATGATTCATGTCTAAAGCTGCTGCTGATACCTTTGTTGTTGTTGTTAGCATATTACTTAGTCATGATGCACATTCTTAAGTAATCAAGATCAGCGTGTACGAGAGTTTAGGTTAGTAGTCACTTGCTTTGCTACTTGGAAGGCAAAATAGGATGGCGGATGGTCATCAGTTACCTTTTTCTTATACATAGGACGTAGCTGGGACTTGAGTCTGGGACTCCCGCAATTCACTCCTCTCTCTTTACCAGTGAGTCAGACATTATCGATTGTCATCAATTACTTGGTGGCTATACTAATATTTCTGTTGGTCATTAGGTATTGATTTTTTTTTTCCTGAGGGAAATTGGGTATTATTTTTGTTTCTGATTAGAGTCAATTTCTTTGAAATGTGAACTACAATAGCCTTTGACTCTTTGTCTTGGCACTTGATTTTAATCTGTATGTTTTTGGTATTCATGTTGTATCAGTCTCTTTATTTCTGCATAATCAGCATAGATCGGGGACCATCTTTAATGTTATATAGCTTTCTTATTATTTCTTTAGTTTAGTGCAACTTGCTCATGGAAGTGTTCACTCCCTATACCAAAGTTCTTGAAGAAATGAGTGACAGCTGAGCGTAATAAATTTCTGTGTATGACCTTGATGGCTAAATTTGGTTTTAACACTGTACGGTCTCAGGGTCCTCTGGCTGCACCAGTTCTTCAGATGCTTACAAAGGATGATTTGAGCAAATTATATTTTGGTGAGTTCCGGACACTGGATATCAATGGGTCCCATTGCTTCCTCACGAGAACTGGGTACGTTGCATACTTTTACTGGCAAATCATTGTCATTGTTGCTTAGTGAACTTAACATGTTTCCTTCCATTTCTTTACTGAATTGATACTTGAGTAATTTAACATCTGCAAACATCCCACGAACGCACGCAAACTCCCTCATGCGCGCACACATCATTTTGGTTTCATAGACTCAGACATTCACGCGCGCGCACATCATTTTGGTTTCATAGACTCAGACATTTAACTATCCTGTTACATCAGTAAAACACATTCCCACACGTGCGCACACATCATTTTGGAAGTTTTAACCGTTGAGCAAAGTGCGAACAAATAGTCCCACATCGGTTAGACTTAGGGATGATCTTAGGTATATAAGTGTTTGGGCTACCCCACCTAATAGGTTAATCTGGGACGGTGCCCCAAGCCTTATAAGTGGTATGAGTCGGTGAACGCCTGTGGCCAAGTTGATTGGCTTCCTCCCCTGTGACGACAGGGAGGCCCGAAAGAGCCCGTGACTCTTTGTTCGAAGGGGAATTGTTGAGCATAATGCAAACAAATAGTCCCACATCGGTTAGACTTGGGGATGATCTTGCGTATATAGGTGTTTGGGCTACTTCACCTAATAGGTTAGTTAACCTTTTGGGATGATGCCCCAAGCCTTACAAGCTGCCCTCCTTTGTTTCGAATTATATCTGATCTATGATACTTTGGCACGCGTGTGCCCCCACAACCCCCTCCCCTCTTTGGAAGTTTCACAGACCCAGAGGTTAACAGACCCTTTATTCTGAATTATATTTCTGTCTGTGGGTGGTTTTTTTTGGCGGGTGGGGGTGGGGGTGGGGGTTCTATATGTATGTGTTTACACACGCACATACATCATATTTGGAAGTTTCACATGGCACCCTCCTGTACTTTAGATTATAGTGATACTATTGGGAAAACGAAGAATTAAAATATGAATCTTTGAGCTGAATTAAGGCATGATCCGTTGATAGAATCAACCGGATAATGGTTGGAGTGTGTTCTCCTTCCATTGGGGATGAACATGGTATATTTACATGTTTAATTCTATTTTAGAATGAATAAGATATTCAAGTATAAAGTTTGCCTAATTCAAAAGCTAAAGGGGACTAAAGGTAGCTAAAAATATTTAGTCCCACATTGGATATGAGATGGACAATTGAAGTGTATAAATAGAGGAAAATGGGAACAAAGAGCGTGCCCTTTGGGTACTTAGAGTTTTCGCACGCGATTGGGGAAAACCATGCCCCCACGCTGCGTGCCGCCGGCTGCCCGGCCCGACGCCGTGGCAGTCGCCGAGGCCGGGTGTGGGCGTGGGATCAAACCCGGCCCAGTTCTTTTTGAACCGGGCCACACGGTTTGGTGTGCAAGTGGGTCTCGGACCTGCTCCATTACCCGTCCGCTGCGCTGCAACGGTTAGAAGGACTGCTGCAGCGGTTTCTGGCTGGAACGAACAGTTGCAACGGTTTAGACAGAACCGTTGCAACCGCTCGGACATATTTGCCCTTCAACGGACTTCCAAGAGCACTAGCGCTCCTTTTCGTAATTCTAAATACACAGAAATCATTTCCTCCTTTCTTCCTTTACACTGAAGATCAGTTCTTGAAATAGTCAGACTGAAGATCAGAGTTCTAAAGAAGATTCTGAAACAAGAAAAAGATTCATTCTGAAAGAAGGCTTAGAATCAACAGATTCTTAAGTAGAATTGTTGTCTGAATCTCTGTCTTTTTAAGGCATTAATTCTTCTCTCTCTCCTTTCTCTACAGTGATAATCCTCCAAAGTTTAAGGCAAATATTTTCCTTGACATTTGTCTTTGTACTACTGCATTTAAATCCTGTAAAAGTACTGATTAACTACGATTCGATCGTACGGTAATTTGGTAGTGCTATCCAAATACCGTGAAGGAATATTGTATCTTGGGAGACCAGCATCCAGTAATCCGTTAGCACCGAAGCGGGGGATGTAATTGTCTGAAGGAGATTCGCTACATGCGTACCTCACTCTAATTGCTGTATAAGTGAACTAACGTTTCTTATATAAGGGTTGTACTGAAATATTTATGCTCATAAATATTACAATATATTGAGACTGACTAATACTAGTCTAATTGGTGTTTAACCAAGGAAGGTAATTGAAAGGTGTTCTGTAATTAAAGAACATTCTACTGAACGGAAAACCTCTTACCTGATATTCACCGAGCTGGTCAATTAGATCAGTGACATTGATTAGTGTCAGATCGATTCATGCACCTAACAATCTTAATATAATTATCGTTCTTGAAGTTACTTATTTCTGTTCTGTTTGAATTACAGAAAATGTCTGAGATTAATCAAGATAGTACCAGTAAGGCACCAGACATGCAAATTCAACAGATGATGGTGCCTACTCCACTTCCTAATCCGAAGCCGAAGAAGCCAGGAAAATTTGATGGCACTGAATTCAAGATGTGACAACAGAAGATGCTCTTCTACTTGACCACTCTGCATTTGGCCAAATTCTTAAAAAAGGATCCACCGGAACCCGAAACTGATCGGGACTGTCCTTGCAGTTGATGCATGGACGCAAGGTAACTTCCTTTGTCGTAACTATATCTTAAACGGACTGGATGACTCTCTTTACAATGTCTACAGTCTTATCACAACGACAAAGAAGTTATGGGCAAGTCTTGATAAGAAGTACAAGACTCAAGATGTCGGTACCAAGAAGTTCGTCGTAGGATGATTTCTGAAGTATAAAATGGTAGGCAACAAGATTGTGATCAGTAAAGTGCAAGAATTTCAACTTATCTTGCACGAGATAGAAGCTGAAGGTATGATTCTACTTGAAATTTTTCAAGTTGTTACTATCATGGAAAAACTCTCAACTGCGTGGAGAGATTTCAAGAACTACATGAAGCACAAGCGCAAGGAGCTGAAGTTGAAAGATCTCATTGTGAGGCTACGGATTGAAGAGGACAACCGTAAGTTCGTGAAAAAGAGCAACAAGAATTCCTATGAATCCAAGGCCAATGTGATCGAAGATTCAAAGGGAAAAACGTCTACTTATAAAGGCTTGAAGCGGAAGAAGACTGCCCAGGGGGTACAAAGGTAAGGACCAAGAAGGCAAGAATAAGCGCTTCAAAGGACTTGCTACATCTGTAATAAAGAAGGACACAAGGCGAATGAATATCGCAGTCGTCTCAAAAAGAATAAGAAGACATATCCACAGTCAAACCTGACCGATCATGCGTCACCAAGCCTATCAGCTGTGGTGTCAGAAGTGAATCTGACAGCCAACAACAAGGATTGGTGGGTAGACACTTGGGCTACTCAGCACATCTGCTTTGAGAAATTATTATTCTCTGATTATCAAACACTAGAGCATGATGAGCAACTCTTCATGGGCAACTCAGCTGTCTCTAAGGTTGAGGGAAAAGGAAAGATCATCCTGAAGTCGACATCTGGGAAGGAGCTCACTCTAAACGATGTACTACATATTTCAGATATCCACAAAAACTTGATCTCTGGATCAATCCTTAGTAAGAAAGGTTTTAGAATGATTTTCGAATCAGATAAATTTGTACTTGTTAAGAGTGGGATGTATGTGGGTAAGGGTTATCTTGTTGATGACTCATTTAAGGCCAATATTGTTGTAGTGGATAAAAAGTCCGTATATCTGTACCCAAAGCTCATAAATAAAGAAAAATCTTCTGTTTATTTGCTTGAATCTCTTATTTTATGGCATGCTAGATTAGGGCATGTAAATTACAAGTTCTTGCAAAACTTGTCTAATCTAAGATATATTCCTAAACTCAACTTGGAAGAAATTCGCAAGTGTGAGATTTGTGTTGAAGTCAAGTTCGCAAAAAGTTCATTTCACTCAATTAATCGAAATACAGAACCTTTAAGGTTAATTCTAGCGACTTGTGTAACTTGAAATTTGCACCAATAATAGGCGGGAAAAAGTATTTTATTACTTTTATTGATAACTGTATAAAATATTGTTGTGTTTCTTCTAAACAGTAAGGATGAGGCAATGAATATGTTTCTAACATATAAAGCTGAAGTTGAGAATCAACTCAATAAGAATATAAAGATTCTAAAATTCGATCGAGGTGGAGAATATGAATCAAATGAATTTAGTGAGTTATATGTTAATTTTGGTATAATTCATTAAACTATAGCACCATATACTTCTCAGCAAAATGAGATTGCTGAACGAACAAAACTTTAAAGGAGATGGTCTATTCTATGCTCGTAAGTTCTGGAGCTCCACAGAACTTGTGGGGAAAGTTATGTTAACTGCAAATTTTATTCTAAACAGAGTACCACATAAGAAACTTGATCTTATATCATTTAAGTTATGGCATGGAAGAACACCTTCCTACCATTACCTCAAAATGTGAGGGTGCCTTGCAAAGGTATTAGCACCACTGCCTAAAAAGACTAAGTTAGGAGCAAAAATAATGGACTACATATTGATAGGTTATGTGTTGAATAGCAGTGCTTATAGATTTCTGGTACATAAATCAGAAATATCAGAAATTCATATAAATATGATTATCGAATCGAAAGATGATGTATTCTTTGAAGACATCTTTCCATATAAACGGGAAGAAGATAAGACTTCTGAGAAAAAACACACGAGATGACATTCAGGACGAAAGCCCCAAGGAACCAATTGATAATGCGGAAGTTGAACCAAGAAAAAGTCAAAGTCAAGAATTTCAAAATCTTTTGATGTGGATTTCATAGCATATACTATTGAAAGCGAGCCTCAAACATTTAAAGAGGCTATGTCAACCCTAGAAGTACAAATGTGAAAAGAAACTATAAATAGCGAAATATAATCCATCCTAAGCAATCATACTTGGGAATTGGTCAACTTGCCTCCTGACAGTAAACTAATTGGGAGTAAGTGAATTTTTAAAAGAAAATTAAAACCTGATGGATCTATCGATAAGTATAAGGCTAGATTAATAGCCAATAATTATCGATAAAAAGAAGGACTTGACTACTTCGATACTTATTCACCAGTAATAAGAATAACTTTCATTCAGATGTTAATTGCGATTGCAGCATTGCACAACTTAGATATTCATCAAATGGATGTCAAAGCTGCATTCTTAAATAGTGAATTAAATGAAGAAATATATATGGAGCAACCTTAAGGATTTATAGTCAAGGGCTAAGAACATAAAGTATGTAAATAGGTTAAATTCTTAAATGATCTAAAGCAGGCTTTAAAACAATGGCATGAGAAATTTGATAAGATGGATTCACTATCAATGAATGTGATAAGTGTGTATACACTAAAACAGTTGGAGATGCATATATCATTGTTTGTTTATATGTAGATGACATGCTGATACTTGGAGCTAATATTGAAGTTATTAAGTCCACTAAAAGAATATTATCCAACGATTTTGATATGAAGGATCTGGGGGTTGCTGATGTAATTTTAAGAATTAAAATCACAAGAACACCAGATGGAATCAGTCTATCTCAATCTCACTATGTGAAAAAGATGATAGAAAGATTCAAAGAGTATGGGAAAAAGAAAATACAAATCTTTTTCTCTTACACATCCACCTTCGTAAGAATACAGGAACTGGAGTACGACAGTTAGAGTATTCTCAGATTATTGGAAGTCTAATGTATTTAATGAATTACATTAGACTCGATATTACTTATACTGTAAGCAAATTAAGCAGATACACTAGTAACCCTAGTGTTGATCATTGGACTGCTTTACTACGAGTATTAAGTTATATATCACATACCAAGGAATATGTCTTGAGATATGGACAGTATCCACCTGTACTTGAAGGATGCAACAATGCTAATTGGATTGCAAATTCTGAAGAATCAAAATGAATTAGCGGATACGTATTTACTCTTGGAGGAGCAATAGTATTTTGGAAATCTTTCAAACAAACGTGTATTGCCCGATCTACAATGGAATCAGAATTTATAAACGTAGATAAGGCTGGAAAAGAAGCAGAATGACTTCGATAATTTTTTAAAGATACCATTATGGCCAAAGCCAGTGCTCGCCATATGCATTCACTGCGATAATCAAGCAGCGATATCTAGGGCACAAAATTTTTATATAACGGTAAGTCTAGACATATTCGTCATAGACATAATACCGTTAGCAGTTGCTCTCAAATGGAATTATCTTTATTGACTTTGTATCGTCAAAAGATAATTTAGCGAATCCGTTTACGAAAGGTTTAAGTGGAAAGCGTATAAACTGCGCATCGAAGGGAATGGGTCTAAAAGCCTAACCTTATCGAGTCAGTTTAATGGAAACCTCACTTAGTGACTGGAGATCTCTCGGACAAAGTTCAAGAGGAAAAACTAGTTATGATTGACTCTGCGAGTAAGAACTTAGGAGCTTTTGACTCCAACCCATTCCTGTGGTGCACCCAAGTGCTTTCTACAAGTGGATTAAGGATAAGCTTAACGCTTTTAATGATGCCTATATCTTGTTATTATAACAAGCGGGGTAGAGTAGACTACTCTTAATAGAACGATCACCTATGTGAGTATAGAGCTGGGCGGCTCTTTGGAAATCTCTATGAAGGTTGTTATTCTCTAAAGATACTCTTTAAAACTAAGAATATATAGGGACAAAATGGACACAACCGAGAACCAAAGTTGATTTTGGAAAGTTACTGTGTGAAGCTTGTTGACTAGGCTTACAATAACGGCTGACAGTTCTAGACTTAGTTCACTGATTAGCGAGCAAGTCCGATAAAGCTTTCGCTATGGAAGGTTCAAGACCTAGTTCACCTATCCGGATGCAGTTTCTTTTCTAAAGTACCTTTCACTATAGAGTCAGTCTTTTTATGTGTCAATTTCTTGAATCTCCATTCATTGTGGGGGATTATTGGGAAAACAAAGAATTAAAACATAAATCTTTGAGCTGAATTAAGGCATGATCCGGTGATAGAATCAACCAGATAATGGTTGAAGTGTGTTCTCCTTCCATTGGGGATGAACGTGATATATTTACATGTTTAATTCCGTTTTCAGAATGAATGAGATATTCAAGTCTAAAGTTTACCTAATTCAAAAGCTAAAGGGGATTAAAGATAGCTAAAAGCATTTAGTCCCACATTGGATATGAGATGGACAATTGAAGTGTATAAATAGAGAAAAACAAAGGGCGTGCCCTTTGGGTATTTGGAGTTTTTGCGCGCGATTGGGGGAAACCATGCCCACACGCGCTCGCACGCCGTCGCCGGGCCAGCTCCGGGCGTAGGCGTGGGATCCAACCCGGCCCGGTTCTTTTTGAACCAGGCCACGTGAGTTTGGTGTGCAAGCGGGTCTCGACTTGCTCCGCTACCCACCCGCTGCGCTGCAACGGTTGGAAGGAACTGCTGTAGCAGCTCCAGTCTGGAACGAACAGTTGCAACGGTTCAGACAGAACCGTTGCAACCGCTCAGACGAATTTGCCTTCCAACAGATTCCTAGGAGCGCTACTGATTCCTAGGAGCGCTATAAATAGCGCTCCTTTCCGTGATTCTAAATACACAGAAATCATTTCCTCCTCTCTTCCTTTACACTGAAGATCAGTCCTGAAAATAGTCAGACTGAAGATTATAGTTCTAAAGAAGATTCTGAAGAAAGGAAAAGATTCATTCTGAAAGAAAGCTAAGAAAATTCAACAGATTCTTAATAGAATTATTGTCTGAATCTCTGTTTTCCTAAGACATTAATTCTTCTCTCCCTTCTTTTCTACAGTGGATAATCCTCCAAAGTTTAAGGCAAATATTCTCCCTGAAATTTGTATTCGTCCTGCTATATTGAAATTTTGTGAAGGTACTGATTAATTACGGTCCGACCGTATGGTGATTTGGTAGTGTTATCCAAATACCGTGAAGAAGTGTTGTATCTTGGAGACTAGCGTCCAGTAACCCGTTAGCACCGAAGCGGGGGACATAATTGTCTTAAGGAGATTCGCTGCATGCGTACCTCACTCCAATTGCCGTACAAGTGAACTAACATTCTTTATACAGGGGTTATACTGAAATATTTATGCTCATAAATATTACAGTATATTGAGACTAACTAATACTAGCCTAATTGGTGTTTAACCAAGGAAGGTAATTGAAAGGTGGTTCTGTAATTAAGGAACGTTCTACTGAACGAAAAACCTCTCACCTAATATTCACTGACCTGGCCATTAGATCAGTGACATTCATTATTGTTAGATCGATTCCTGCACCTAACAGATACATGATACTCTGCTATTGTTTCTTGTACCAAATGCGAAAGTGTAGCATGTTCCCAGTGCTATCTTACTTTACAATTAAAAATGTTGTCTGATTCTGAAAATTTCTCAATTTTTTTGAAATAAAAATTTCTCGAATTATTCCTGAATCTTTCCTCGATGAACTGATTATTAACAATCTATTCATTCTTGCATTGACTCTTCACAGCTTCAGTCTTATTTGTTTCGTGACGGTCATGATATTAGGCCAGCTTTGTTATATGACACAGAATGTTGGGCTATAAGGAAATATCATGCCCAGAAGAGTGTGGCAGAGATGCACATGCTTCATTGGATGTGTGGTAACATGAGGATAAGGTGAGAAATGAGGATATTCGTACTAAAATAGGTGCAGCCTCTATAGAAGAGAAGATGAGAGAAAACCACCTACGATGGTTTGGTCATGTGCAACGTAGACTTACAGATGCGCCAGTCTGGCGAGTAGAGCGTATCAAATTAGGGCAAGTTAAAAGAGCGCAGGGAGACTGAAGAAAACATGGATGGAAGTAATACGACAAGATATAGAGGCTAAAGGTCTTAGTGAAGGCATATTGCTCGATAGGAATGCGTGGAGAAAGCTGATCCATGTGCCCGATCCGGCGTAATTCTCTTTTGGTTCATGTAGCCTACCCCAAATACTTGGGACAAATGGCTTAGTTGTTGTTGTTATTGTTGTTGTGACAGTCATGATGTGTTTGCAACATTGCTTGTGGATTATTGATTGATGATACCGTTTGTTATTATAATGAATTATATGGACATGTCCACTTATACGACTAGAGTTTCTTTTTATTTTTCATCTCAAAATTTTACTTTATGGTCCATATTCTAATGGTTTGATAAGTATTGTGACATCTTCCTGATTACTGAAAATCGAAGCCCTTGGCCACATTATCCCTGTAGCCTTAACTTGTCTCTGACTCCTACTTGACCTTATTGTTACCTGAACTTTTCAGCTACACCGTGAAGATGGATTCGAGATCTCAGTCCCCTCAGAGAATGCTGTAGACCTCGCAAAAGCAATCCTGGAGAAGTCCAAGGGAAAGGTGAGATTAACAGGACTGGGTGCTCGTGACAGCCTTCGACTTGAAGCCGGCCTCTGTTTGTATGGCAATGACATGGAGCAGCATATCACACCAGTGGAGGCTGGTCTCAGCTGGCGTTGGCGATTGAAGAGGAGAAGAGCCGAGGGCGGATTCCTAGGTGCTGATGTGATCCTCAAGCAGCTCCAAGACGGCCCATCCATCAGACGTGCCGGTTTCTTCTCATCAGGCCCACCCGCTCGGAGCCACAGCGAGATCCTGACTGCAAGTGGGGAGAAGCTTGGCGAGGTGACCAGCGGGGGATTCAGTCCGTGCTTGAAGAAGAACATCGCGATGGGGTACGTGAAGTCCGGCTCCCATAAGCCAGGGACCGAGGTTAAGATTGTCGTCCGAGGGAAGTCCTACGATGGGGTCGTGACGAAAATGCCATTTGTTCCAACCAAATACTATAAGCCTTCCTAAGTGAAGAAAAAGAGAGGAGGAATTCCCTTCCAAATTTCCTACACTAGTTTTCTTCTGATGAGTTTACTTTTGAATGCTGTAATTTGACATTCCTTTTCTGTACCAACTTCATCCTTGTTTCTCACTTCTCTCAGAGTTGTTGGCTTCAGAGATATTTTACTTTTGATGTGGTCTGCAGAGGTTCAATTCTTTTTTCTCTTTGTTTAAACATGAGAGTTACATATGCAGATATCTTGCAAGATTACCTTGCATTCTATCAATCACAGAATGAGAGTGGTACCAAGCGATCTGCTCAACTTTAATAAAGGGAGATGTAGTGATGGAGAGAATTTCTACAGGTCTTCCACCATCAATTGTGAATGTATCTATCATTTGGGAACCAGAAATTCTTATGTTTTCTAGCTGTTGGTGTTAAAGAGATGCCTCACTGATGAATGAAAAAGTTATTCTTTATCCGTAGCAACAAAATTCTTAAATTTTAGGTCAAATTATTTGCTTCTGTTGTTGGGATCTCACTCTTTGTTTCAATTGTTGTTGATCCTCGTGTTAGGGACCTAGAGTTTAATGATTCTATTTCATCTCGAAATTTCGAGAAAAGAGGATGTTGCACATAGATCCCTACTAAATTGACATTTTTCTGCCTTCGATCTAATTATAGATATTTAACATTATTTAAGATTCAGTGTTTGAATGTAATTTTTATGATTAAATTACAAAAAAGCTTCTTTTGTGTTAGTATTATAATTGAGAACTCACACTAGCATCACCAATTGAGGTATTAAGTTTTAGTGCACTGTGAGATATGGGATTGATTTTGTGGGTACCCTTTTATGCAACCAATTGGATTTTTGTGGGAGGGATTGTAACATCTAGCAGTTTCTTTACCTTCTAGTTGGAATTGAATTTACTAAAGTTCAAGTTTCTCTTGGAAAGAATGTGTCAACTTTATTCTTGATTTGTGGATTCATTGTTGTACTGTTGGTTCTAAATGTTTACAGTTCTCATTTACTGCCTTGAACTAGTGTATATTGTACTTTAACTGGTAGTTCTGAATGTATTGGCCGTGATAGTTCACTTTTTATGAGAGTCAATCTTGTTGTGTAATGCATGCCTGATACCAAGTCAAGTTACCGCGTATTGTGAATAGATTGTTAGGTTTCTTTAGACATGTCATCTGGAGCAGAAGCTGAAACCGGTGTTCCTGGTGAGCATGTTCTTGAGTGGGTTCAAAAAGACAAGCGGAGACTCTTGCATGCTGTGTACTGTGTTGGTGATTTGGAGCGTGCCATAAAGTATGTTCTGTATGAAATATTGTTATGGTGTAGCTATTTATTTGGCACATATCTACCCAAGCTGATTCACCTGTTCTTAAACTTTTCAAGATTTTATACAGAGTGCTTTGGGATGAAGCTGCCGAGGAAAAGGGATATTCCAGAAGAGAGAGATTCAAATGCATTCCTTGGTTTTGGACCTGAAGATTCTCATTTGTGGTAGAGTTGACATACAGACTACAGTACGTCCCCTTCCTCTATGTTGAACTTCTAGCATAACCTTCTCTTTTCAGTTATGTCTCGTGATGGTCTTTTGAAATTTTGATAGATTGATTCATACTTCTTGTGCGTATTACTGATGAAACAAGGTGCAAGAAGAAGTTGCATGTAAGCTCACACTTAAGCAACAAGACATGTTTTTTTTTATATACCGGGATCTTCTAGATGTGCAACCGTTGTCTGTTTGCAATGCTGATATTTTTCTAGAAATGGACCATAAACATTTTTTGAATTCATATGAAGATCATTTCCTTTAATAAGACCATCTACTTTTTTGTTATCTTATGATGAAAGAAATAGCATATGAACCATGTTGTACCCTGTTGTAGGAATTCAATGTGTCGTGTTGATGATATCATCAACTTGCTAGAATCAAGTTTGTTAGATGGTGGACTATGAGAGGAGTGGTCATAGGTCGAGGTTGATGTGTGATCTTCTATATTCAGTGAGTTATTTTGCCAAATTTGAATGTGTAATCCATGTGTCTAAATCTTGTGCGCCTAATGCAGGTTCAACCTAACTGTTATATGCTTGAACACCCTGTGATATAGTGGAAAGCCGTTTAGCTCATTATTATGTACTCCTTGTTCTCGTTTACATAACCGGTAGATTTAGTGGGGCTCTCCAAAATAAACCTAAATGAAAAGAGTCTGCTAGATGTGTGAAATGTCAATTACTTTATGGTTCATGAAATCAATAGGTTGTGAATTGTTGGGATTCAACTTCACTCTTTAAGTTCTTTCTACCTCTTTTTCTTCTACTCTGAAACTGCTCCTTCTAGTGTGAAAGTCTGCTATTCCTCAATTGCATATTTCAAAAAATTCAGAGTACCCTTTTGTCTTGACGATAAACAAAAGATAGGTGAAGCAACTTGCAACATTTAGTAATTTCTTTACCTTATGAAAAATGTTTCACAACTATCCTGTTGGTTGTCATAGCTATTAATATTTGTAGCCTCATAATTATTGATTTGTATCAATATAGCATGTAATGTACCCAGCATGAGGACTTGGCATAGTATGACTTATGCAGGCATGTGGGGTGAAGTTGTTGAGGAAGATTGATTCCTGATTACAAGGTTCATTTTTCCTTTAATACTTTCTAGTGATTACTGCAATGATATTAAACTTCATTGTGGCACCATACTCTCTCCCTCTGGGCCAAACATGCTCATATGATTTCTTGAATTGCATGAGTCGTCCAGTACGCTGTTGCCATGATGGTTATGATGATTAATACAAATCGACTGTGATAGAGTTGACATAAAACTACGGTGTGACAGAGTACACTAAAGGCAACACATATGCACAGGTTACTAACTTCTGTGACATATTGTCCTAATGTGCCTTGCTGATTGCTATTAGTACTGAAGATGCTTACAAAAGTGCTGAAGCCATTGATCTGGTTACTAAGAGCTGGGAGGAATGATCACTCGACAACCAGGACCAATTCCTGGACTGAAACACCAAGATCACCTCATTTCTTGATCCTGATGGCTGGAAAGTTGAGTCCTTTTGTTCATCTGTTTCATGTTTTGCAGGGAATTGTTCATGTGTTTAGTTTAGTCAACTGCTTGTGTAGTTATTAATAAGCCACCGTCTCGTAAAATACTGTACATGCAGTTTTTCATATTCCACTGTAACTTACTGCTTGTGTGAATCAAAGATCCAACTTTATATTGAAGAAGAGTGAAATATCTGGCAATAAAAAGAGACACACTAGTAGATCCTTGATGTTCAATAAGCCATTTCAATGTAGTCCACATTTCTACTGTTATGCATCATAGCAAAACTTCTCTTTTCACGCACTTATCAATTTTAAGTTATCATAATTTGCTCTATCAGACCCCTAAATTTTTTTTCAAAATATCCTTTTTCAAAATTCACCAACATTCTTAATCATGATTGAGGAAATTCAAATTACTTATCTATATAGGATCAGTCAAGTAACTTTATACTTCCAAGAAACAGTTATATAATACTATGTGGTTTCTATACTCATCAGATTAGAAGAGACATACTTAATCTTGATTGAGGAAATTGCATGGTAGTTTAGCATCTCCCTTGGCATCCAAATTTATAATGTAAGTACATGTGAATTATGTACATCTTAGATCCCAATGAAAGGTAATAAACCCCCAAAACCGATATTAATTAGATGGCATCATGTTTAACATCCATGAACATCTGTATTGTAAGGCAATGAGCTAAATGCTATGTAACTATGTTTTAATGTCACCAAGAAACCATCAACAGTAAGTTAGAAGACAAGCACAGTCAGAAGCACATCCAGATTTTTAAGGTTTAGAGAGAATTTAGTAAGGAATGCAGAAAGAAAAATGATGAAAATCCTTAGGGAAAAAAAATGAGAGAGGAAAAAATAGAGGGTATTATAGACTTTTCATTTATGTAAAAATTGTAATTCAAAAAAATCATTTTAGAGGTAAGTGTAGACACTAAAGAGGTTCTCTTTAAGTACTCGTCCTAGTAGCATATGAGATAGTATATGAGATGATGACATGTTGATATATATATATATATATATAATATATATATATATATATATATATATATATATATATATATATATATATATATGGGCTTACTGTACCTCAGCCTGCAGGCTGAGAGAGTTTTCTCAGCCTGCGGGCGTGGCAACATCACCGCCCCACATCTATAAAAAAATTTGGCGGACAAATCCTGTAAAATCCCGCCCAATTAAATGCAAGTCACCTCAACATTGTATTTTCCGAAAATACCCTCCCTCACAACCTTTTACCTTATTGTAAAAAAATTGTCTTCCAAAAAAATTTACAGCTCTAAAACTTCAACCGGCGGTTCTGATCCAATTAGTTCTTTTCCTTCTAAAATTTGATCCGTTTTTTAAAAAACATATTTGCAACTGATGGCGCCTAAGAAATTATCCGTCGAAAAAGGTACTACAAAAATGATATTTTCAAAAAATTTTAGGTTTGTGTATTTTAATAGTTTTAAATTTTTCAAGATTTATTTCTGAAGTCGCACGTTTTTTTAATTTTTTTTAAATATTGGAACCATGGTCGCAGTTAAGAAAGAAAATTTCAAACTTGAGACGATAAAGGTCCTATTTTTTGAAAATTTTTATTATTTACTTCTATTTTTACTGTGTCGCAGTTCAGATCTGTGCGACTTTGAAATTTTTTTTTTTTTTTACCTTTCCTTGTAGACGAATGCGACGTAGGTCGCAGTATATGAAACTTACTTTTTTTTTTCTTACATACTAACGACATGGGGTCGCAGTTGTTTAAATAAGAGTTGTAGTCTCAAGTCTTCACCAAGGTCGCAGTTTATTTTAAATAATATGTTTTTATCAAACTTGTGTCACAGTTGTTTCTGTTTGAACTGTAGTCTTATGCGACCTTGGTCGCAGTGTAGTCTTGGTTCTAGTTGTTTTTTTTTTTGCAATGCATGACTGCGACCGAGGTCGCAGTTTATTAAAAAACAAATATGCTTTTTATTCCCTTATAATTTTTAAATAATCATTGGTCTAAAGTGTTTAATTTTTCTTCCTACGTAGGTAAACAACAGATACAGGTTCGTCCTCTGAGATCAAGCATAAAACCAATGTGATGAAGAATATAAGAAGAAATTTAAGAAGTACATACAGGCTGATTTCGTAGAGGCGATGAAGAATACCCCATTTGGCCCAATCTTCATGGCGTTCTACAATGAAGAATTTGGTGCTGAAAAGGCTCTAAAATCAAACGTTGCCGTACTACGTATTTTAGACAAGTATGACAGGAATACAAAGACCTTTACAATTGGGGGCAAAGAGATTGAGTTAACAGTGGAGGATGTTGCCCTAACTTTTGGTCTACCTGTCAATGGGACAGATTTTGTGATGAATAAGACATGTACGATGAAAGATAGAGGGGTTATAAAATATTTTTTCCCCAATATAAAGAAGATCACAAAAGTATCTATTGAAGATACTTTGGATGATCTTCTTGTCAAAAGAAGGAAGAGGGATATATTAGATGTGACACCGGATGAACAATCTGAGCAGCAATTGTCTATAAATGAAATTATAAGAGACATAAATAGACTTGCAGCTCAAGACTTTACCACATTAGTCATCCTGTACATGTCGGCCACGCTTTTCTTCTCTGGCAGTAAATGCACGGTGCCGTGGTATATTGTGGAACAGATTGCCAATATGCAACTGATGAGGACAATATGCTGGGCAAAAGCTGTTTGGCAATTCCTGATTGACTCAATGGACATCTTCAGGCAAACCACGTACGAGCTGCAAGGATGCTCCGTGCAAATTATTGTAAGTAGAAATCTCAAATTTGGCCAACATTGTATGAAATTTACCCATAAATTGAGAAAATTTGTGGAAACTAATTTAATTTTTCATTTTTGCAGTATTGGCTGTGTGAGAGGGCATCTATTTTTGAGCAGAGGTCTGGTTTGGAGGAAAAAAACCCCACGCGCAGTAAGATGGGACCTCCAAAATATTAGCAGATCTCTACTTGAAGTTGATCTAAAAAAGATTGACAGCAATATTGTAAGTTAAACTTCTTTTTATGTGTAGTACAAATAAAATGCGACCATAGTCGCAGTATTGAGCTGCACCTTTCGCAGTTCGTTTTCTGCCTGACAAATAATGTGCGACCATGGTCGCATTCTCTTGAAAATACCCTTTTCAACAGAATTGCGACCATGGTCGCAGTGTTGAGCTGCATGTCTTGGCAGATAAATTTGTGCACGACAAACATACTGCGACCATGGTCGCATTCTTATCCAAAATATTTCATAAATAAACTGCGACCATGGTCGCAGTATCATTATTTCATTGTTTTATTTTTAGCTTACCTTTTTATGTTTATTTTCAGATTTTGAGTCGAATGGCCAACATCTCTAATGCTGAAAAAAATATGGTTGGCCTTCCTGTTGAAGGGGAAGAGGATGAGGAAGAAGAAGTAGCAGAAGATGAAGGTGAAGATGAAGAAGAAGAAAAAGAAGAAGAAGAAGGTGAAAGTGAAGGAGATGAAGGCGGCCATACATGTAATGAGGCTGACATCCCGGCTGAAAAGGAGCCAGAACCGGCTGAAACGAGTGAGCAAGAACCAATTTTTTAAGGTTATTTGTCACCTCCACCGGATGTTCAAGCAGAAGAAATAAAACAATTGAGGTCTAAAATCAGCACTTGAGAGATTATGTTTCTCACCTTGAAAAAAAGATTGAAAATATGGAGACTGAGAAAAGACTCAAGGCTGAATTAAAATTAAAAAGGAGAGAAAAAAGAGAGAAGAAAAAACAAAAAAGGCAGCAGAGGAAATTAAAGGTTAAAGAAGAGGAAGAAGAAGAGCTGCTGAGAGCAGCCGCTGCTGCGAAGAAGAAGAAGGAGAAGAAGAGGGAAGAAGAGAAGGAAAAGGAGTACAGGAGGAGAGAAGTGGAGGAGAAGGAGAAGGAGAATAGAAGAAGGGAAGAGGAGGAGAATGAAAGGAGGAAGAGGGAAGAGGAAGAGAAAGAGAAGGAGAAGAAGAGGGAAGAAGAGAAGGAAAAGGAGAACAGGAGGAGAGAAGTGGAGGAGAAGGAGAAGGAGAATAGAAGAAGGGAAGAGGAGGAGAATGAAAGGAGAATGAGGGAAGAAGAGGAGAAGGAGAAGAAGAGGAGGGAAAAGGAGGAGCAGGAGAAGGAGAAGAGGAGGAGGGAAGAGGAGGGGCAGGAGAGGAGGAGGAGGGAAGAGGAGAGAATAAGAAGAAGAGGAGGAAGGCGCAGATGGAGAACAAAAGAATGAAGGAGCAGATGGAGAAGCAGGCTGAAAGGAGAAGAAGAAAAAAACTGGAAGAGGATAGAATCATGGGTTCTGAGTCTATTTTAAATATTACTAGAGAAGATGTGCCAAGTTTTTCTCTGAATATAAGTCAAATGACTCAAGAAATCCAAAGAGATAGAGCTTCTGAAGAAGAAATTCAAGAACATACTCCGCCTCAGAAGCAATCCTCAAAAGAAGCTGTTTTGAAAACCTCTAAAGGAACAATAGAAAGGGGAGTCAAAGAATGCAAGCGCGCTGAAAGAGATCGCGATGACTCCGACTTTGTTTATCCAAAACAAAAGAAGAAAAAAAATGAAAATCCTCTTCCACAGCCTGCTGCTGCGAGTTCTACCACTGGTTTCGGCGACAATGAGATTTCCTCCACTGAGCCAAAATCGAGAGAATTGACCGAAACCACATCATACAGAATTCTGCAGCCCCATCAACAAGCTCTTATAAAACATTTCTTCGACAAGTCCTACTCTGAGTAAGTTAATTCATATCAAAAAATTTCTGTTATACCTTTATATAAGAACAATTAAATTACTAACTTTGTTTTGAATATCTTGCAGTTCTACTGCGTATCAGGATACCAATAATGCAATCATCATTTCAAGGAATGACATTGAGGACCTGATGTTCAGTAGAGACTTAGATGCAAATGTAATTTATTTCTACATGCAGCATCTTGAGAAAAGAGAAGGATTAAAAAGCATATTCTTCCGAAGCGAAGCTTGGGTAAAAATCTACTTTCTCCTTTACGGTTTAATGTAATATCAACTCTGGAACAGATTACTAATATTCTCTATCTCTGTGTAGGCATAAATCATGTACTGCGACTAAGGTCGCAGTGAATAATTAAAATGTACTGCTACTAACACATGTACTGCGACTAAGGTCGCAATTTATAATTAAAATGTATTGCTACTAACTCAGGTACTGCGACAAATATAACAGCTGCGACCTGCGACCAAGGTCGGAGCTGCGACCAAGGTCGCAGTTTATAATTAAAATGTATTGCTACTAACTCAGGTACTGCGACAAAATGTAACAGCTGCGACCTGCGACCAAGGTCGCAGCTTATAATTAAAATGTACTGATACTAACTCATATACTGCGACTAAATAATATAGTGTGACTAAGGTCGCAGTTTATAATTTTTTGTTATATTTTTAATTCATTTTGTATTTGATTTAAAAATTTTTTCTTGTCCGCAGCACGGTGTTGTAAATAAAATTGAAGATCTGGAAGGTCATTTCATCAAGCAGAAGCTGTTGAAAAACTGGACAGCTGACGTGCAGTACATGTTCTTCCCGATCAATCACAAACATAGTGCCGACGAGCCGGGATTTCACTGGACCTTGCTGGTATTCGATTGTTCCACAGAAGAGTGGATTTTTTACAACTCTTTGGTCCCAGCTGACAAAAAAAATAGTATAACAAAGTTTTACCAAAGAGATGCAAGAATAATGGTGAGTTAAATTTTAATATTTTTATTACTGGAAACTTGCAATTAATTTGATTAATACTAATTTTTGTTCCTATTGACATTGCAGAAAGATAGATTATTAGAGATTTTTGAGATTCATTCCAAAAAATTAATGAGAAAAATTAAAATAAAATACGCAAAATGCCCCCAACAAGCAAACAGGTATATAAATTTTTGACATCTAATTTCATTTCATATTTTCTACTTTTTTTTAGTACAAAATCTAATTTCATTTAATGATTGCTCTATGGAAATTTCAGTATTGATTGCGCTATATATGTATGCAAGTACATGGAAAGCATAGCATCTGGCTATAATCCATCAGCTGTTGATGCTGTTACGGTTGCTGGTGTATAGAAACTAAGAAGTGAGCTTGCATACATGATACTTGCAGATGTAGAGAAGAGTTGGGATGAAGAAACAGACATTATACGACATACGACATATGAAGACTGATAGTTGACAAATTATTGATATACCACAGTTGTTTTCTTATAAATGTAAAAAATATTTCAAGTGCAATTCATTGCATAATTTTTTGGTTGTATTGATTTAATTTATACACATTTCTATACATTTATTTATTATAAGTTCCATTGATTATTTACAGTCTTCATTTGTTACAACTTGGCTTTTACTATTGCGTACTGATGTTAGAAACAAACATGCCTTCAGTAATTGTGTTAATCAACAACAACACTGCGACCTTCGTCGCTATGCGTGTTAATATAAAGGAAACACCTACCTAACGTACAACGACTTAAGTCTTCACCATCTCAAAATTCTAAAAAGAAGGTACATACTTTGGTCGCAGTTGATAGCCGCAGCCTTAGTAAAATACAATGCGACTTTGGTCGCAGTTGATGGCGGCAATGTTTTAATCAACAATAACACTGCGACCTTGGTTGCTATGCGTGTTAATATTAAGGAAACACATACCTAACGTACTGCGACTTAAGTCTTCACCATCTCAAAATTTTAAAAAGAAGGTTGCGACAGTTGATAGCCGCAGTCTTAATAAAATACAATGCGACCTTGTTCGCAGTTGATGGCGGCAATATTTTAATCAACAACAACACTGCGACCTTGGTCGCTATGCGTGTTAATATAAAGGAAACACCTACCTAACGTACTGCGACCTATGTCGCAGTACATGTAGTGCGACCTAAGTCGCATACATGTAGTGCGACCCTAGATTGCAGTTGCTGGCCATCTTTATCAATAACAACACTGCGACCTTGGTCGCAATTAACCATGTACACTGCGACCAAAGTCTCTGACTACATTATGTACAAAAAAATTAAACTATAAAGTAGAATTTTGTAGCATTAAAACTTTAAGTACAAGTACATACAAAAATAATACAGTAGAAATCAAAGAATGATAATAAATCTGATTATAATTACATGTCAGTGTCAGAATGCGACTTAATCTCTCTACACTGTGCGACCCTGGTCGCACTTCATAAAAAATTGAAGTCTTTGTTCCTTCGAGATGGAGGCAACCCAAACCTACTTCTTCTGCCAAAAAAAATAAATAAATAGTAAGAATTTTAAAGATTAATCGTTATAAAAAAATTGATTAACAGGTTTAATGTAATATACCATTAACGGACAACCAGTCCTGTAATGGCCCAGCTCTTGGCAGTTACCACATCTTCGATGCTTAACTCCCTTCTGATATATAGAATCTTCAAAACCAGACTTAAGCCTGGATGCAGCTCTACGTCTCCCCTTGGTTGGTACAGGACCAATTGGATCACGTATATTCAATTCTTCACCATCTCGCAATATGACAACGGATCCACTGGAACCAACGGCAGTCTTAGGATGTGATGAATGATCATTTCCTGACATTGCTCTGTATTCTCTAGTGGTATCTTGGGCGAAACTTTCCAAAACTCCCTCCAACTTTGAAATATTTTCATCAGAATCAGCGACCATGTCCAGAATTGCATTAAATTTTGAACGAACTGTCCACAATCTAGCCGTCCGTGGAGTGCCTTGACTGGGAAAAGGCCTCATGCCATTTTCAATTGCAACGTTTTTGTAACGAGCATCCAACCTCCATCTCTGAAGTATATATGATTCCGGTATATGTGTAACGTGATTGCGCCACAAAATACACAGAATATGTCTACATAGGATACCCTCTGTTTCAAATAACGAGCAACTGCAAGAAACATGAAGTTCCTCTCGCTTATCATAACTGACATTTCCCAACTGTCTTTTGATTCTGAAAAATTACCAACCAAATATGTTGATCCAGGTTTGTCATGTTCCACCTCTTCTGAAAACAGTGTCATTACAACTGCCCATTCCTTTTGGAACAATTGAAAAATTTCGGTGTATACAACTTCGATACCTGTATCTCATATGGATTGGATGTACAATTGGGCACAGAATTCAAACCCCTAAAATCTTGAAGAGATTCAGATGCACGACGGGAAGCAACGGCTTTATCATATTGGTGAACAAATTCCACTAGTTTAGTGTTTGAGTTAACAAAACCATCAAAGAAGGAATTAATACTCTCGGACCTCTGACTGGTTGTCATTCCAGCACAGAAAACATCCTTGAGATATGCATTAACCCAATGTCCACGAAGCCTGTACATCTTCATCAACCAACTGTCATCTTCTTCTTCTAACTGATATTTTTCACTCATCAGACGTCATCGTTTCTCACAAGTGCTTATATCGCGGGAGGTGTACCAAGCATGGAAATCGGAGACCATATCTTCTCCATACTTGTTAGCCATTGGGATTTGTTGCTCGGCAATATGTTTCCGTACATGCTAGAAACAGTAACGGTGCCGAGACGTCGGGAAAACAATCTTGATGGCCTCACCAATCTGCGCATCCTGATCAGTAATAATCAGCTTCGGTTCAACTCCATGCATGCACTTGAGCCATTTTTGGAATAACCAAACAAAAGTATCCCTCTGCTCATCAGCAAGCATTGCACAGCCGAACAAATTGACTGCCGGTGATGATTTACTCCAGTGAATGGAGCAAATGGCAAGCTCAAGTTATTAGTTCTGTATGTGGTGTCAAAAACGATCACATCACAGAAGCTCAGATACGAGGAAATAGCTCTTCCATCAGCCCAAAAAATGCTTCTAAGTGTGCCCGCGTTATCCACTTCACTTGAAAAGAAAATTCTGGATCGGTCTCGGCTTTCTCTTAAAAATATTTGATAATAGCAATAAACTCATGACCGCAGTTATTTCTACGTTGACGAGTGAAATCAATAACTTGTTGAGGGCGCACTTCTTCACAGCCTTCTCCCTGGCTCATTGCATTAACAACGCGGGAAATATTTGAAGGCCACATTCCAACATCAACCAGATTGCTCATAATGCTTCTGCTAATTGTTAACGATGAGTCTGGTGAGAGTAATGGTGATGTACCTTATCCGGGCTAGACATTTCATGTGAATGAGTATCAACAAATTTTGTGATAACCCAATATCGAGTTGAGTCCAAAAATAAACGAAGACGGATATGCATCTCAGCAGGACAAGCTACTCTAGTGTTAACTCGACGATGCACTGTAAGCCCCTCCTATCTTTTGTCACACAACTTCTTCAGACCTTCCTTGTTGCAGCAAAATTTTCTGCAAATCATCTCATAAGGAGGCTTCCGTGACTTGTCCGTACTTTTTCTTCTCACGCTAAAACCTCTATTCCTTGCAAATAATTGTAGAAATTGTATGCTTCCATATGCGACAGAAACTTTTTCCCTATAAACTTATCTGAGCTTCCAGACATTTCTCCATGTGCATTCATATCCTACAAAAAGAATTACACGAATTAAATGAATATAAATATTTTTTAGATATCACTGTATTCTAAAATATAAGTTATATAAATGCGACCAAGGTCGCATAAGAGATGAAAACAATTTACTTCTTATCAGCTGTTGCGACAAGGTCGCAGTTATCCGTATGAGAAGAAATCTATATTACTTCTTACTAAAGACTGCGACCTAAGTCGCAGTAAAAAAAAATAAGATTTCACATACGACATGAAATCTATAATACTCCTTATTGAAGACTGCGACCTAAGTCACAGTTATCAGTATGTGAATAAATCTATATTATTCCTTATTAAAGACTGCGATCTAAGTCGCAGTTACCCGCATGTAAGAAATCTATATTACTCCTTACTAAAGACTATGACCTAAGTCGCAGTTATCCGTATGTGAAGAAATATATATTACTCCTTACTAAAGACTGCGACCTAAGACGCATACCCTAGAAAAAAAGAATTCACAGCCGGAGATTATTTTCAAATAAGATTGCGACCGAATATTAAAAAGGTCGCAGTACCTCACAGTCTAAAGAGAAAACATTAAAGATTTAAGAAATTATTTTTAAAATATATATAAACAATTAAAACCTGTTGATCGGCATGCAGAGATGTCAACCCTTCAAGATTTTCAATATTCTAAGAGAAAGTAGAACTAGATGCAATATCTTCCATATTACGATCGCCGGTATACTGCTCAGACGTCGACATTAAATATTTTGCAGAAAAAATTGATCTGAAAAGATTTTATATTTGAGAAAAAAGTTTATCGCAGACTGAAAAGGTGAAACTAGATCTTTCAAAAAGAGGTCAGGAAATAGGGTGAAAAGTAATTTATATAGAATATCCTATAAAGAGCGACAAAAAAAAGGGGGGAAAATAATAATAAACAATAAGGAAGGGAACAAAAAAGAGTTGCTTTTCATAAGGGGTATTTGGTAATTTAACAGTCACCTAAAAGCGTGCGGCGAGTCAGTGAGGTGACAATTTGAGCCACGTCACCGTAGGCTGAGAGAATACTCTCAGCCCGCGGGCTGATATACATTTTTCTCTCTCTCTATCTCTCTCTCTCTCTCTCTCTCCCTATATATATATATATATATATATATATATATATATATATATATATATATATATATATATATATATATATATAATGATCGCATGTACTAATTGCGAACTTGACTTAGATGGACTCATTAAATCCTCTTTTTTTCATTTTTTTTCTGCTAATTAACTCAACCGCTTACGAGATTCACTAGTGACCTCCGGGGAGCAAACCTGAGACCTGACAGGGATTATGTCGGGGAGAGAAGAAATGCCTGTGAGGCGGTGTACGAATCAATGACTGTAAAAAGTATTATGCTTTAACAGACCGCAGTATGCTTTTTTTGCCTCCTTTGCTCTTTGTTTAGATGATGGACATGTTGTAGTATCGTGAGCACTTTAAATTGAAACTCCATACAGAATACTCTTGCGTTGTATAGATGTCTGATATTGAAAAATGCATTGATGGCGAGTTTTGTTTTCGGCAAATTTGATACTTTGGGAACTTTGTTCCATATGTTTCTTGGTGAGAAATCTGTAGCTTGATAAATATTGCGCAGTCAGGTATGAGTGTTTATTCTATTAATCAGATGCTTTGGAGAGGTTCACATGCATAATGAGGCGCATGGAGTTTTCTCTACGTGATTATAGGTATCTTGCTTTCTTTTCTTCCTGTTGTACTGTTACAGTGATATTGATTCATCATAGTGATTGATATAGCTTACTCATGTTACTTTAGGTTTAGCGTGTATACGTGGGGTATTTTTCTTACGTATATAGGTAGCTGACTCTAGTTGCGTTTCCGCTTCAACGTATTTTGGGAAATAAGGCATGACAAAATTTTCTTAGTATCAGAGCCAGGTTGGAGCCTTTATTGGTCACAGGAGATTCTCGTGATAATTTGAAACAGCTTTCAGGAAACGAATTAGGTTAAGAATTTTTCACAGAAATCTGTATGGGAACAGATTCTTAAGGGGTTGTTTGGATGCATTAGGGTGAGGAAGTGGGAGCCTCATTTTCCACTTCCATTGTTTATCCAAACACCGGAAATAAAATTGGGACCTTTTCTCTTTTTCTTTTACACCTCTTTTTTATATAGCAATTTCCTCATTTTCAAGGTGCTGCAGTTAATTTTGTGGTCATGTAAATCTCATTTGTAATAAGTTATAATTCAAAACAGTTAATTTTGTGGTCATGTAAATCTCACTTGCAGTCAAATTATAGTCCAATTTTTTTCATAATTAATTTTTATTTTAATATTATTTGAGGTCAATTTTGTGCTCAAATTTTCCACTTTCACTTTCACAGTACCATCCAAACACCGAAAAGCCATAACATTTTTCAAACCACACTACACAACAACATCTAAAAACCAGAAAACTCACTAATCAATTATCAAGTTTCAAAGGAAACTACTACTACTTTCTCACTTCCACCCCTAACCAGATAACCCCTAACCAGACAACCTGGTTAGAGGTGAAAGTGAGGAAGTGAGAAAGTAGTAGTAGTTTTCTTTGAAACTTGATAATTGGTTAGTGAGTTTTCTGGTTTTTGAATGTTGTTGTGAAGTGTGGTTTGAAAAATGTTCTGTCTTTTTCGGTGTTTGAATTATAATGTGAAAGTGAAAGTGAAAAAGTTGACAAAAAATATTAAAATAAAAATTAATTAAGAAAAATAAAAATTAGATTGTAATTAGAATGCAAGTGAGATTTACATGATCACAAAATTAACTGTTTTGAGTTACAACTTATTATAAATGAGATTTACATGTCCACAAAATTAACTGTAGCACCCTAGAAGTAAGGAAGTGATTGTGTAAAAGGAAAAGAGAAAAAAGGGTTTTCTCATTTTCTATTTTCAGTGTTTGGATAGATAGAAAAGTGAGCAATTATGCTTCGCTGTTTTCTTACTTCCGCTCACTTTCTTGCAACCAAACACGACCTAAGTGAATCTTTCAATGAATTATTATAGCAAATGTGCCCTTATGTCCATATTCCATCTGGATATTTTGATCCATATTTAGAAACACACACGTTTCCTGCTTAGAGGTGTGCCACGTGTGGTAATTAAATTCAATAACTATTCACAATTAAAAATAATATTAACAATTTATTAACAGGTGGTGATAGGAATATTTATTTTATGAAAAACATTAAAAAATTAACATATATAAAAATATTTTATGGAAAAAGGTGTATTTTTTTTTCTCGTATTTTTTTTGTTAACTGAAGCGTAAAGAGTACAGACGTCAAGAATGAGTTTTTTTTTAAAAATATTTTGAATATAATATAGTTTAAATAAAGTATGAGATATAAGGATTTTTTTTTTTTGAGAGAAGATATAAGGAATTTATGATTAAAAAAAATTCGAAAGATGGAGTTAAGATAAAGACGAAATACTTGGTAATAAAGTTAAGATAAATTAAATATAAAATAAATAAAACTATTATTAATCAAAATCGTGATTTATTTATTTTTTTTTTCCATTTCGGACTGTGAGTTTCATTTAAAATACTTATAACTATCCATACAACGCTTGTTTTTGTTTTATATAAAAACACAGTACACAGGAAATACTAAATGATGCAAATAAGCAAATAATCAAATTTTATCAATACATACAGTAGATGTTCTTTCTCATTTTTCACGATCTTAAAACATAATTATCCTTATTTTTTTAATACTCCCTTAAACTTTCATTATTTTTTTCAAAAACCCCTAAACTTTGAAAATTCTAAATAATCACCTTGAACTATCCTTAAAATTCCCAATAAACCCCTCTGTTTAATAACTACAGGAAATCCTAAATGGATGTTCCCTCTTTCAAGTGCAGCGCATATGACTATTTTCGGCGTGGTTATTTTGACAGAAGGGGTTTATTGAAAATTTTATGAATAGTTTAAGGTTGCTACTCGAGATTTTCTGTTAGTATTTGGAGTGTCTCATTGTCATTGGAGAAGAATTCAGAATATGGTAGTTTTCTAATATGAATCTGTCATCATATTCATTGGAGAAGAATTCAATTTTTGACAGTTTCCTAATACGATATGTCTCCTATTTTCATTTGGATATACATCTCTGAGGAGGTGCTGATTTGAGTTCGTGTTGGACTCAGATCATCTTAGGAGCCTATACAATCCCTTAGGGTGACTTTTTAAAGGTGTGTCAAGAATTCAAAAGAAATTCTAGAATTCCATCATTGAGAGTTGTAAGAGAGATCTTCTTAGGACTCTTGTATTTTTTCCTCTGTTTTCATAAAGATTTCTCTCCTCCTCTCCGTGGACGTAGGCATCTTATATTCCTTGGTTGTATGGTGATTGCTTGCTAGTGGTAAATTTTCTATACTTTCGCTTTCGCTGCGGAGTCTTCAACTCGGTGTTTCTCTGTTGTTGCATCGGTGATAGATCATCAACATTTCAAAGTTCAGAGGGCTTTCTAGGAATCTGTAAAAGTTTAAGGGGTATTGAAAATTTTAGCCAAAAGTTAAAAAAAACAAAACATAAGAGTTTGGATGATACCCCAAATTAAGTTAATTAGTGATAAGTTAGCATTTAGAATATTGAAATAATGAACAGTTCCAGGTTTATAAAATTGTCTCAGTCGCGGTCCAAGTTGGCCCTAAGTCCAAATCTGGGTCAAATCAAACTAAAAAAATTTAAGTCCTAGCTTCAGTGCTACAATGATTGTACAAGTTTAATCCAAGAATCTCAAACCAATAACATCTCGTCTGGATATTTATCCACATTTGAAAACACACAAGTCTCGGCTATGGAGTGTTGTGTCAAAAGAACAGGTTGGACATGAAAAATCCATCGAATGGGATTATTTTTCCAAAATTGGGTGTTTGTGTTGTGCGCACGAGACAATAACCTCTCTTGAGGAATTTGCCCACCTGGCGGAGACTTGATGCAGCCAGAGAAGCAACCAATACGACAGGAACAACGAACAATAGAGAAAAGATTAGTTTTTAGGTGGAGTTGCTCAAATCCTTATATTCCCATGACCTTCCCCACGTCTAGCCGATGTGGGACTATTTATTCGACCCAAATCCCAACAATCCTCCCCTCGAACAAAGAGTCTACCTGCAAGCTCAACTATTTTCACACCGGAAGATCAAATGCTCCATCGAGATCCAACTCTTCACTGCGTGAGGCTACGACACGCCTTATGTACTGCAGTCGGTCACTCCTCTACACCGCGTGGTCGCCGGCACACCCATTGCAAAGGAGCACCACTGCCAAATTTCTCGAGGGCCAAACATTAGCTTTACAGGGGCTTTTGCGCCAGTGGGGTGGGCAGAGGCTCATTGCGCCTTTGCGCCATTGGGGATCTACATCGTCGAACATCACCCATACACACGACTAAGTTCGGGGCATGACTCTGATACCACTTGAAGAACTTGGAGCACCATCCCAAAAAACTAGCCTTTTAGGTGGAGTTGCCCAAATCCTTATATTCTCAAGACCATCCCCACGTCTAGCCAATGTGGGACTATTTGTTCGACCCAAATCCCAACAATTTGATCATACAGAATTGTTTTAATTGGTATCAATAGCATCATAGTTTTTTTTTAAGACTGAACTTTAATTACCATAACGATCATCATGAAGGAAACGAGGGAGAATGGAGAAGACCAAGAAATGGTAAACATTTTTTTTTCTATGGATGTTTTGGGTACAATACCTTCGAATCCTTCGTGTTTAACCTCCCCCCCCCCCCCCCCCCCCCCCCCCCCCCCCCCAAACAAAAAATAAAAATAAAAATAAAAATAAAAATAAAACTTTTAAGGTCTTTAAAATTAGCCCTTTTGTTATCTTTTATGATTTTTCTTGGGAACAAATTTTAACATGAATTTTCTTGAGTAATATATATTGCCCTTGTCCGAAGACATTTGAATTTCTGAAGGAGAAAATCTAACCATATCTCTTAGAGCATAGAACTATACATATTTTAAAAATTAAAAATGTCATAACTCAAGGGCTCTAAATGATTTTTTAGGAGGATGCCAAATTTCTTATTTGAGCAAAAAATAATCTCTATTTTTTTCTAGCCTTCTAAATGTAGAGAAAGATAAAGATAAAGAGAACGAAAAAAAAAAATCTAAAGCTTGCTAGTGCATCATATATCACTTACACTTTCTTGTTACAAACTAATGGGCATGCAAGAATGTGAGTATTTAAAAAAAAAAAAAAGTTCTAAGAGAGTTTAAGGGAGCTAAATGTATTAGGGTTTAGAAACTAAAGGTCTAAGAGGGTAATATGAGCATCTTTTAAGAACTTTTATTAAACTTAACATCTTAAATCATTAGAGATAATGGAGAGGGTTAATTCCAAATAACTTAAAGCTTTTAAGGGGGGATTTCTAAATAGAAAGATTTGAGAGGGGTATGTCTAAATATGAATGATTTCAGGGAGCAATATCTAAAAAACCCTTGTTGAATTTATCTAATTTTAAGAAACTAATGATAAAATTAAAATTCTAAAGATGGAGTTAAGATAAAGATGAAATACTTAGGCTATGTTTGGAGGCCTAACAAAATCACAAAATTATGGATTTTGAAAAAAATTAATTCATGATATTTTTTAAGGGAGTGTTTGGATAGACAAGGAAATATGATAACTTCTTAAAATTATAATTTAGAAATTTTTCTGAATATGAATTTCAAATTTCATGATTATCTTATTGAGACACGTGGTTATTTTTTAGGAGCAGACATTGCCGCCCCAAAACTTGAGGAAAGCACCCCTTAGATTAAGGCACCCACAAAATTGATAAGGCACCCCAAAAAAAATAAATATGGTGAAAATACCCTTTTCTTCTCCACCTCCTCTCCCTCTCTCGCCGACACCCTTCCCCTGCCGGTGACCCACCCTCCCTCGCCAGCGATTTCACGGCCTCCCCCTCCACGGCGGCCACCTCTCCCTCGCCTGCGAACACCCTCCCTCCTGGGCTTCCCCCCTCTCCTGTGCTCCCCTTCCTCCCCCCTCCCAGGCTCTCCCACTCCCACTCCCACTCCCACTCCTCCCACCCTGGAGTTGGCCAAACAGAGACAGCTCTATTTGGCCGAAGTGGGGGGAGGTGAAGGCGGAGGGGAGGAGGGCGGGGTGGGGGGTGTAAGAGGGAGGAAAGGGGGGAGCCGGGGAGGGGAAGGGCGAGGGAGTGTTGGGGAAGGGGGGCCTGCGTCGTTGGAAAAGAAGGAGGGCGAGTGAGGAGGAACAGAAAGAAAAGAGGAAGAAGATTGACATTTTAGACTTTTCACTGAGAGTAAAATTGTCAAAAAAAAAAATATTGACACACTGGGAGCCTTCCTCATGTTTGGGGTGGCAATATCTCTTCCCTTATTTTCCTCCTTTGACTTGATAACTTTCCATACCAAACTTGAACGTTTAATTTCTTTAAAATTCTAATTCTGTAACTTTGAAATTTATAAAACTCTTAAAACATCTAAACTTTGTATTTAAAACATGGAAAGGTGGCCTTAATAATAAAGTTAAGATAAAATCAAAACATTTTAAACTAGAAAATAAAAAAAATTGGATTAATCAGAATCATTTATTTATAAATAGACGATCGTGATTCACTTTGGGATTGACTGGGGGAAAAAAAAAAGTTAGGCCCAAGCATCAGTTTCATTTGAAATAATTATTGCTCTGCTGCAATTAGAGAAATATTTTTTCTACACTGTAGAAAATTCAAGAATTGAAGGAAATATTCAAATTTATCAATACAATCACTAGATATTCTTTCTTATCTGTCCCATCATCTCAAAACACAAGAATCTTATCCATTAAAAAAAAAAAATGAAAAAAGACAATTAGAGTTTCATGATACCACAAATTTAGTAAGTTTCTCCCATAAATATCAAACCCTCATATCTTCAAATAAACCCTCTGCATTCTTCAGCAATTTTCTCTCTCTCCTTTTATTATCACCTTTCACAGGCGCGTAAATGGTCAAACTTGAAGCCTTGATAGAAACTTAGCCTTTTAGATGGGCATCTAATGCCTTCACATTTTGGAACAAGGAGGAAGAAGACGAGATCATTGATGCTTCATTTCTTCTTCATCTCATTACTGGTCGTATTGTTCCTTCCCTCTGTGATGAGCTTTGAAGGAGGAGGAGGCGGCGGTGAGGACAGCGCCGACCCTTTCAAGAAAGGGCCGTGGACTCCGGCCGAGGACGCGCTTCTCGTTGATTATATTAACAAGAATGGTCCGGGGAACTGGAATGCAGTGCAGAAGAACAGCGGCCTGAATCGCTGCGGGAAGAGCTGCAGGTTAAGATGGACGAACCATCTCCGGCCGGATCTGAAAAAAGGGTCGTTCACAGCCGATGAAGAGGAGGCTATCGCGAGGCTGCACCAGCAGTACGGGAACAAATGGGCGAGGATCGCCAAAAATGTATGTATATGTATTCTTCTTGTGAATATATCAAAATCATGTGTATGTATATGTATTCTTCTTGTTCTTGTGAATATATCAAAATCATGTGTATGTATATTCTTCTTGTGAATATATCAAAATCATGTGCTCGTAAGTGTAAATGCCATAAATTTTCATTTCTTAAGATATATTACACAAACGCAAGGTATAATAAAACAAGTCATAATCAAGTGTATATATACAACCAGGCTTTGTTTGGCTACAACAGTTAACACTCAGAGTTAAAAAATAACTTGTTTGGTTGCTGGAGTTGGAACGAAAGCGTAAGAAATAATTTTAGCTAGAGGTATAAGATTGGTGTAAGAGTTAAGAGTTTTGAGGGGGAAAAAGAGGGATTAAAGTGCATAAATCCTTTCTAAAAATACTAACTTTGCTGACAAGGCATGTCATAGTTACCTTCTAACTCTACTAGAATTTGAGTGTAGTTAGTAACACTTAGAAATCTAACTCTTGCTTCCTCTTGTTGCCAAATAAGGCCTGGAAGTAGAATAGGTGTGCGCTAGGTCGGGCTTGGTCTGACTTGACTTTGGTTTACAGTTGAAAGAGCATAACGCAAACTTGGACTAAGCCCGACTCCGGTTTGCTTCTCAAGTTGCCGAAGTTCGAACTGAGGGTCTATTTGGTTGCTGCAAGTCATAAGTGGTAAGTGAGAAATCTTTTTGCAATTGCAAGTGGGTTTTGCGCAAGTAAGTTTTCAAGTGTTTGGTTGGTAATTGGTGTTTGGTTGTAAGCTTGCAAGTGGGTTTTGCACAACATAAGTATATATTTCAAATAATTAAATTTAATAAAAAATTTAATCTAATAATAATAAATTATTCTAATAATAAAAAATAATTTAACTAGTAATTAAAAATTTTAATCTAATAATTAAAAATATTAAATACTATTAATAATAATAAAAATTAATCTAAAATTAAATATTATTAAATATGTTAAAGATGTTAATCTGATATTAAATATTATTAAAAATATTAAAAATATTAATCTAATATTAAATAAAAATATTAAATATTACAATCTAATATTAAATATTGTTATATTTAATAAAAATATTAATGTAATGACTAAAAATATTAATCTAATATTAATAAAAAAATTAATCTAATAATTTAGATTAAACTACAAATAAAAATATTAATCTAATAATTAAAAAATTAATCTACTAATTTAAAAACATTAATCTAATTAAGAATATGAATATAATAAATAAAAAGATTAATCTACTAATTAAAAATTATTAATCTATTAATAAAAAATATTATAAATGGGTCAGCAAGTGAGCTTTGCAAGTAGTCTACAAGTGCGCCACAAAATTAACTATTTGGATCTGCAAGTGAGTCTGCAAGTGTTCCATAAAATTAACTGTTTGGGTCTGCAAGTGTAAGAGGGTCTATAAGTGGGTCACAGGGTTAAATGTTTGGGTTTGCAAGTGCAAGTGGGTATACAAGTAAGCCAAAAAATTAACTGCAAGTAGGATTTGCAATGCAAATTGCATCCATAAGTGGCCTTTGAAATTCAAGTGCTCAACCAAACACTTGAAAGTCAATTCAGTGGACTTGCACTTGCATCCCACTTGCACTCATTCAAACACCTTGTCCCTGTGACTTGGTCCAAGAAGACGATGGAGTTAGAGTTAGAGCTAGGGCCATGAGAGTGTGTGTGTGTGTGTGTGTGTGTGTGTGTGTGTGTGAGAGAGAGAGAGAGAGAGAGAGAGAGAGAGAGAGATGGTGGAGTTAGAGTTAGGGCTAGGGCCATGTGAGTGAGAGAGAGAGAGAGAGAGAGAGAGAGAGAGAGAGAGAGAGAGAGAGAGAGAGAGAGAGAGAGAGAGAGAGAGAGGAGAGAGAAAACCATATGTGATGTAAAACTAGTGAATGCAATCTCAACTTTGCATAAGATAGATAAAACCAGAGCATTTGTTAACATAAGATACACAAACTGTGATATATGCAATGGTTTTGATTTGCACATCCTAGTTATGTGAATATGTGAGTATGTGAATGCTATATATATTGATTTTACATCAAATATGCAGTATAGTCGAGAATGCATGCACTGGTTATGTAAAAGGAAATGCACTGACTTTGTATGTCATACGCAATTGTTATGTAGCAAATAGAAAGATCGAGCAAGAAAGACTTATCGAAGGAGTACCTTGAAGATTGTCAGCTACATCCAACATCAGGCGATTTACGGTGAATATAGGCACTAAATAAGATTAGTATACACCTTTCCTTTCTTCCTCTTTCCCTTTTCCTTTTATATAATTTAGGCTTAATTTCATTAACTATCGTGAATCCATGATTTTTTTATAAAAAGCTCTGAAATTTTCAGAAAATTATCATGAAAAGGCATGGTTCTTGGTAGTTTATTATAACTTTCAAAGTTTATGATAGTTTTATGAAACCAGGAAAAAGTTCATGATAATTTTATGGACTTTAAGCCTATAATTCATTTTCCTTCTTTTTCCAAATTTTATCTCATTCATCGTTGTCTATCGCTTATGCACTTTATGTCCTTGTTTGCTTGTAGTTACCTGGTCGAACAGATAACGAGATCAAGAACTACTGGAACACAAGGATCAAGAGACAACAACGAGCGAGGCATCCCTATATGACTCCTATCGAAGAGATCAAGCATCCTAACCAATCTTCACCACAAACCACCACCAACACCACCACCACCGGATGGAATCTTCTCTCGGAGATTGGACAGTCTAACCAATCACGAGCTCCTACTCCCACGAACAATTGGAACCTCAACCCGTTGCCGGCTGCATACTACAACAACTTCACTAATTCTATGCCACCATCACAACCGCAATATGTCGCCATCCAAGATGGCATACACCACCAAGCCACACAATTTGTCATAGCCCCAGACAACATAAACCACCCGGCCGCACATTATTTCGTGGGGAAGATGGCATACATCGCCAAGCTACATTTATGCCGATGCCCATACAACAAGATAGCAGTTCTTCCATATTTTCAGTAATGGAGTCCGATCATGCTTTCTCTTTCTGCCCGTTGCCTTCTGAGAACAGCGGGCAGCCTCCTTCCTTCTGGAAGGGGAGTAATGTAACAGCACATTTGCAAGAGAGAGAAAGGATGCACGCGAGCATGCAAGAGAGGGAAAGGATGCTCACGAGCACGTCCAACGCAAACAATGTTAATGATGACGAGAAGTGGGAGCAGAGTTATGGGATCGGAAGCTACCTTCAAGATGAAGGTGAACTGGAAGAACCCTACGAAAAGAGGCATGTAGATTCAGTTGGTACAATAGGTAAGCTTGCAATATATTTTGTTGCTCTCATGTGCTGATTGTTTGCATATTTATCTTCCTATGGTTTTCAAAGAATTTATGGAAATGAAATGCGAAAAATACAAGTATTGCTCAATAACCAGCATCATATCTGTTTTTTTTTTTTGTGTGTGTGTGTGTGGAAGTATAAAGATTTAGCTCATTATATCTTGTTGCTTACATAACAATCTGGTTATTTGCTTATTCTCCTTAGGATTTTGAAAGATTTTGCATAAATTCACTGTCTATGTTCAAGGAAGTTCTCAATTCCTTCAGCATCTTATTTTCTAGGGTACAATAGCACGAAGGAGACGTTTAGCATAACCTCATTGAATTTTGTAGTGTCCATATGCAAGACAAACTCCTGAAAACATCGAAAGGTAGCCACCTCTAATGAGATTTAGTGTGTCAGGGATTAGGGTTTTGAGTATTTTGCATCAAAAATTTGTGCCTCACAATTTGTCATTTGTAAGAACTCTCCTCCATCATCTAGGGGCGTAGATCAAAAGGTTAAATCACATAAATCTGTGTCACACACACGCGTGCGCGCACACACAAAACGCAGCAGAAAGGACCTCATTGAATTTTGTTGTGTCCATATGCAAGGGAAACTCTTGAAACATTGAAAGGTAGCCAGCCCACCTCTAATGAGATTGGAGGTGTCTTTGGGGATTAGGTTTGAGTACTTTCTACCAGAAATTTGCATCACATGGATTTGTCATGGTAAAAATTCTACTCCTCCATCATGTAGGGACGTAGGTCAAAAGGCTGAATCACCTAAATCTGTGTTACTTCTTTGCTGTTCTAATTTTTCTTGTTGTTGGATGCTTAGTTGGATCTGTGATATTGACATTTGCTATGACCATGTTTCACACACGCATGTGCACACACAAAACAGAGTATGCTGCTGGTTATTGAGCAATAAAGAAACGCAGTCAAAATTGTTGGATATTTAAGTCTATTTTTTGATATTTTCTGATATAAACATATAATTTAAAACACGATTTATATCATAAAATGTTACTGTAAAATAATAACAGGAAAAGAAAGAAACTAGCCTGGGAGAGCAGTCGTGACACGTCACTGTCCTAGAAAACTAACTCCCGTCCTATCGCTCGGGCGTTAGATTGGCCGCCGTCAACTAGCGGTAAAAGCCCCCGGATACACCAAGATTTAGGTTCGAACGCGAATCCTAGGCCTCTACTCAGAATCAGAGTGGTTGCCCGAAAAATATAAAGAAAGAAGAGGAAAATATTTAATTTAAACTGAAGTCATTTTCACGAAGAGCAGGTCTCAGAAAATTTTTTGTAGAGTAAGAAAGAAGAATTGAAAACTTATGTATTGAATGATGAGAAAATCACTCTATTTATAGGCCTGACCTGAAGAGGTGAGTTGATTAGAGACTTACTAGGCCTAGTGGTTAGTAGGGAGACAAGCTCAAAAGTGAGCTATAAGGAGAATAGAGCAATAGTTCTCAATGAATAAGTCAAAAGTCAAGTTTTATTAACTAAAAATCCAACAGTCCCCCCTCCCAAAAAAAAATTTTGTTTAGAGAAAACAGAATAAAATAATCAAAACAGAAATCAGAAATCAGAAAACATAAAACACAAATAATATTGGGCAATCTCATACTGTGGATTCGGGGTAAATAACTTGCGGCCTTGAATTTACGCTTAGTGAATTTATTCTCACCTGAGAGACATAATGGACTACCCCTTGAATTATGGAAGACACACTTAGTAAGTCCTCATCTATTGAGCGAGCGAGTTGAGCGTTAATATTCATGCTCACAGAAATCGACTCATGAGAGTTTTTAGGGGTCAACCCTGCCTCCCCAACCGCGGCCATCACAGTTCCTGTCATATAGGTAAGTTTGTTGTGCAGATCAACAATCAATGAGGAACCTTTCAGTCACAGATGCAGTAGAGAAGTATCACCCAATGACAAGAATAAGAAAATAATAGGAAGAAAAATAAAACACAAGATTTAACGAGGTTCGGCAATTTGCCTATGTCCTCGGGGCAAGAAAGAGAGATTGCTTTATTGATTCAATAACCAATACAATTTTATGCATACATATGAAGGGGACTCTGCCCTTTATTTATAGCCAAGGATACTCGGAAGAATTGGAAACCTCAATTGCACTCGTTTCCATTTAGAAAAGAAATCTGAAATCTGGAAGGATCCATTTGACCCAAGTCCCGATCGACCGAGCGGTCGACCTCTCCAACCCGAGAGCAAAACCATATCAGTCGGTTGACCGTGCGGTCGACCGGGAGGTCGACCGTTATTACCTGTGCACGTTGGTGCACACCGGTTGACCGTTCGGTCGACCGGTATCTGCTGTCAGTCTTTCTTCGTCTTTGGCTCTGATGGTATCTCTCTTCCTACAATTCTTCACCTCGGTGAAGAATTTGCAATTTGAGCCGATCTCAGCATAAGATCTATCGACTCGAAAGTGGCTGCACCAGTGTGGCTGCCTACGTACCCTGCCCAAGGGATCAAGCCATTTGTAGTTCATCCAAATGAGCTCCAACAAGCTCATGCGACAGGAAGGATATGGAACAATGCTTTACAATATGTAAATTTTACTCCTGACACCACCTTGGTAAGCATATCAGCGGGATTCTCCTTTGTGTGAATCTTCAGTAACTCAATATTACCTCCCAAACAAAGTGGAACCTAACATCTATGTGCTTCGTCCTTGCATGATTCACCTGATTCTTTGCTAAATAAATAGCACTCATACTATCACACTTAATCTTCAGCAGATCCTGTTCAATCCCCAAGTCATCGAGCAACCCTTGAAGCCATTTGCCTCCTTCATAGCCTCTGTCATGGCCATATACTCGGCCTCTATAGTAGACAATACGACGGTAGACTGTAGAATAGAGCGCCAACTGACCGGTGCTTGAGATAATGTAAATACATACCCCGTTGTGGACCGGTGTTTGTCAAGGTCTCCTGCATAATCAGAGTCAACATATCCGATACATTCCTGCTTCCTAGTGGAATCCTTCTCGAATACCAATCCAACATGTATGGTACCTTTAATGTACCGTAGAACCCACTTCACTGCCTCCCAATGACCCTTTCCAGGATCATACATGTATTTACTAATCATGGAGACAACTTGTGACAAATCTGGTCGTGTACACACTATTGCATACATCAGACTACCAACTGCTCTAGCATATGGCACGCGAGTCATGTACTCACATTCTTTAATAGTTTTTGGAGACATAGCGGCTTTTAACTTGAAATAGGAGCTAGTGGTGTACTTACAGATTTAGTATCCTTGTCGATGTTGAACCTCTGAAGTACCTTTTGCAAATACCCCTTTTGTGTCAAGCTCACCTTGCCACTCCTTCGGTCTCGTTTAATTTTCATGCCTAGCACCTTCTTTACTTCACCAAGATCTTTCATCTCAAACTCAGAAGATAAGTCCTTTTTCAGGTCATCAATTGCGGATCTAATTTTTGAAGCAATAAGCATATCATCTACATATAATAGTAAATAGATATACTCTCATGTAGGTAGCTTATTGTAATGCACACATGGGTCATAATGGCTACGTGTGTACCTCTTTCCTCTGATGAAGTTATTGAAGAGCTTGTACCATTGTCTAGGAGATTGTTTTAATCCATACAGCGATTTCTTCAGCTTACACATCATGTTTTCTTTTCCTATAGTTTTGAACCCCGTCGGCTGAGACATATAGATCTCTTCATCCAGATCGCCATGGAGAAAAGCGCTCTTACATCGAGTTAATCAAGGTCCAACTCGTACTGTGCTACCAGAGCCAATAGGATACGAATTGAAGAATGCTTTACAAAAGGAGAAAATACCTCATTGTAGTCAATTCCTTCTCTTTGTGCGTAGCCTTTTACTACCAATCTGGCTTTGTAGCGCACCATATCTTCTTTAAGAGATCCCTATTTTTTTGCGTACACCCACTTACAACCAATTGTCTTCTTTCTTTTGGGCAACACTGTGAGTTCCCAAGTGTCATTTTTGTATAGAGAATTCATCTCTTCTTCCATGGCATCTTTCCACATCTTCGATTCTGAACTGATTTCAGCTTCCCTGTATATGGACGAGATTGCCTCTTCAATGACCAGAAGAGCATAGGCGACAACCATATCTGTAGTGAGCCAACTTGGTTTACGTGTGTTCCTTCTTGGTCTTCTAACTGTACTGGATTTAGGAACATTACCCATGACCTATTCCTGATCCTCATCATCATCAGTATCTACCTCGGCTACTTGATTATTACCTTGTGTCACCTTGGGCATGATTCTCAAGGATACTGAACTTTCTAGAGATGGTGGATTAGCATCATTCTCTACCTGCTGCGATACTTCTTTGGTCTTGACAATTTCCACCTGCCGAGAGATTGTAGGCTTCAACATTGAAGCCTCATCAAATGTGACATCTCTGCTGAAAATAAATTTCATGTCCTTAGGATCCCAGATTTTGTAGCCTTTTATTCCTTTCTTGAATCCTACGAATAATCCCTTGTTCGCTCTTGGGTCTAACTTATCTTCTTTAACATGATAGTAGGCTGGACAACCAAAGACCCTTAGCGAATCATAATCAGGAGTAGTTTTTTCAGACCAAACTTCTAGAGGAGTTTTCCCTCCAATCGCAGACGAAGGCAACCTGTTAACAAGATAACAAGCATATGCCAAAGCCTCAGGCCAAAAATTCTTCGATAATCCGGCATTGGATAACATATAACGGGTCTTCTCTAGTAAGGTCATGTTCATCCTTTCTACTACCCCGTTCTGTTGCGGTGTTTTCCTCACTGCGAAGTGCCTCTCTATGCCCTCATCACGACATAGCTTAAGGAAAGGATCAGACTTATATTCACCTCTATTATCTGAATGGAGGACCTTGATTTTTCTTCTCGTACTTCTCTCCAAATTCGTTTTCCACTCCATAAATAATTCTAGGACTTTCCCTTTGTGCTTCATGGTATATATCCAACATTGCCTAGAATAATCATCAATAAAAGTCACAAAGTAGTGGTTACCTCCAATTGATGCAGTCTTGGTAGGTCTCCAAATATTGGTGTGAACATAATCCAAAATTCCCTTGGTGCAATGAGTTGCTATGCCGAATTTCACCTTGATCTTCTTTTCGATGACACAATGTTCACAAAATTTCAGCTTGCAGGTTCCGGCACCTTTCAATAATCCTTGTTTTGCAAGAGCTTGCAAAGACTTTTCACCTGTGTGTCCCAGCCTCATATGCCATAGCCTGGTTGAGTCATCATCTGAATCAGTAGAGGTCGCCACTTGCCCTGTAACAGTACTACCCTTCAAGTAGTAAAAATTATTCTGACGGACGGCCTTCAGAACCACCATTGAGCCTTTGGTCATCTTGAGGACGCCATCCTTTATTGATACGACAAGACCCAATATCTCCAAAGCTCCAACAGAGATAAGGTTTCTCTTAAGTTGAGGTACATACCTCACTTCCTTTAATTCTCGTATTATCCCATCGAACATCTTGATCTGGATTGTTCCTACACCTTCTATGGTACATGGATGATCATCGCCCATAACAACTGAACATCCATCTAGCTTCTCAAAATTAGAAAATCAATCCCTATTCTGGCACACATGGTAGGTAGCACCAGTATCCAATCTCCACTCAGTATCTCCTGAGTAGGCAATGATAGGAGTAGTAACAGAGAAAAAGAATACCGATGACTCCGAGTCTGATCCACTTGCCTGTGAGGTACTGGCTTCAGTACTGACCACTCGTGCAAGATTTGCCTCAGTCTTTAACTCCTTCTTCTTTCCTTTGGCCTTTGGACAATCAACTTTTCAGTGCTTAAATTCTTTGCAGAAGGCACATTAGTTTTTCTTCAGATCTCTGAAACCTGGCATGGACTTCGATCTCTCTCGATCACCTTTGCCCTTCTTGTATGAATCTCTGCCTCTTACTGCCAATGCCTCTGCTGATGTGCTTGCCTGAGAAGACAGTCAATCTTGCCTCCTCGTATCATAGTTAGCAAGAGCAGCTGACAATTCATTATAGTTATGGCATTTTCTATCATTGATCAATGTTAGAGTAAAAGTCGCATACTCCTCTACAGGAAGAGAGTTCAAGAGAATTACCGCTTTATCTTCTTCATCGATCTCTACGTCCACATTAACTAAATCTATAAAAAGCTTTGTGTAGTGATTCAAGTGTTCATTGATGGAGCATCCTCTCTTCATCTGAAAACTATAATTTTACATGTAGCCTTGATTCAATGCTTTTAGTCAGATACTTTTTCTTTAGGATCTCCCACAACTGCCTCGCAGATATTTCGTGCAACACATGATACTTAATGTCTTGTGTCAAACAAGACCTGTTTAAGCCACACGTTGTTCGGTTCATCTTATCCCAATCTTCTTCAGTGGTTGAGTTTCGCTTCTTCTCCAAACGTAGAGTGTCTTTGAGATTTGATGTTCAGTGCATCCGTCACCTCGCATCTCCACATACCAAGTTGTTCGTGCCATTAAATTTTACCACATCAATCCTCAGCGGATATGGATTCATGGATTTCTCCATCGATGTACTTTCTCCATTCATCTTCTTGACTGGATCCTCAGCAATGTGGAAATAAACGGAGTTAGATAAAATAAATTTGATAAAGATAGGATCTTTACCTCCACGCGAAGCCCTCGAAGAGTTTCTGAAGCAATCTACTCCTCCAAATTGATTTCTCGAGCAATCTACATGCTGTTTTGAGATTGACACACGATCCCACAAACAGTCCCAATGTCATTTCGAGATCGATACACGATCTCCGCCAAACAGCAACTGATGCCCTTGGAATCACCAGATGATCTCACGACGAACTTAGGATGTTCTGATACCAATTGTTGTACGCAGATCAACAATCAATGAGGAACCCTTCAGTCACAAATGCAGTAGAGAAGCACCACCCAATGACAAGAACAAGGAAACAATAGGAAGTAAACAAAACATAAGATTTAACGAGATTCGGCAATTTGCCTACGTCCTCGGGGCAAGAAAGAGAGATTGCTTTATTGATTCAATGACCAATACAATTTCATGCATACATATGAAGGGGACTTTGCCCCTTTAATTATAGCCAAGGAGAGTCAGAAGAATTGAAAACCTCAATTGGACTCGTTTCCAATTCAAAAAAGAAATCTGAAATCTGGAAGGATCCGTCTGTTGGTCGACCGGCCGGTCGACCGGCCTAAGTCCCGATCGACCGCTCTAACCCGAGAGCAAAGCAATGTCAGTCGGTCAACCGTGCGGTCGATCGGTCGTCTGCTGCGGTCGACCGTTATTGCCTGTGCACGTTGGTGCACACCGGTCGACTGCCCGGTCGACCGGTATCTGCTGTCGGTCTTTCTTCGTCTTTGGCTCTGATGGTATCTCTCTTCCTACAAAGTTCTCCAAGGGTACTACAGCTGAATGTTAGACCCTCCATACTACATGCGTTGAACTTGTTAAGAGTTTAATTAAACCTTACCTAGCTGTATCATAAAAGCATATTCACCATAAAGAATGGGTGGTAGCTACAACGCTACATATAGGATATAAATATATCCGGTTGATGCTCCATACGAGTATCACCAGTCCAACTTATTACTACCACATTAAATCTCTTTCATAGAACTAGCTCTCAATCAAGTAGGTTGAGTTTTCGCTGTCGGTAAACTCTATTATAGGCTTAACCCTATTTCCCTCGATGAAACTAGGACTACAGACCCTTAGTCAGAATGACTTTATGTTTTCAAGGGTCAGACAAATGACTTAACAACCTTTTATTTTCAAGTGGTGACAGTCAGAAATTTAACTCTTCATGACCACATTATTATGACTCTTGACACCCTTTATTAGACCTATAAAGCCTTTGGGTAATTGTCAGAATCTTCCCACCATTTGAGATCATAAGGTAGTTATAAGTTTCCTAATTGCCTTAGTTTTAAAACGAGCAAATTATGCCATAATGCTTTATGATATAGCATAGATATATTGCATTTGATTATTCTAGTATTTAAAATATATATGTCTATACATATATTTAATTTGATAAATAATAATCAAGAAATTTATGCTTATCAAAAGTCATTTTAATGCACATTTAGTGTCAGATTTAAGTATTAATATGTAATTCAAATATATATCTAAAAATATAACTTAAGTATATGAAAACATATAGTATATACTTGATTAAAAGTTATGAATTGTACATCTACTAGTAGAAAAATAATTTATTATTCATTTTACTCACTTTATTAACACATTGATGATGTCAAATATTAGAATTTAGTATCTTATAAGATGGCTTTAAATTGATTCCTTGCCGGATAGTAAAGCGTCATAATTTATCTTGTCATTTATATTCTTAATAGCATTCGAATATTCATCTTGAAAAAATCACAATTGTCTTAATTTAGTGATTAAAATATATAATTTAATTTTTCTTTTGTACATGCAACTTGTTCATGTATTTATAAATATGTATACATATGATGCATACATTATACATCTTTAGTTTTGAAAATATGTCACATTTAAATCTTCAAAAAAGAAATTTAAAGATTTTTGAAATATTTATAATTTAAGTAACAGTGAAATTATAATATTCTTTCTATAAAGTTTTTATAAAAAAGCCTGAAGTGCATGACTACGTAACATGTAATAATCATTTAAAATATTTTACTATAAAATGATGCGCTCATAATTTCAAATTTTGAAATTTTATATATAATTTAATGAATAGTAAAATTTGAAGTTTAAAATTTTTCACAGAATTTTCTCACAACTTTGTTAGTGTTATTATCATGAAAATACTCTAATAGAAGATCTATAAATTTGGACAGTTATGATATAATTTTAATATAATAAGCTAAATCTATAGATGACAATTTTAACTTGATATAATATCAATTATATCTTATTACTTGAAAGCCATTAATGAATTAAAATAGAATATATAATTTTATCTCTTAGGAAGTGGAAGATTATAATTTTTAAAAATCAAATTGAAATTTGATTTATAAGGAGTCCAAAATATTATATCATAAAAGAATCATTTATATTTTGGCAATATAATTTTAATTAATCTCAGTTAGTATTGCCTAGGAGCAAAATCGCACATGATAGTTTAATCATCCCTCACATGGCTAAAATTTTATTGTACACATTTATATGAACCCAAATTATAAGATTTGCTCATGCAAATATAATATCACTAGTACCACATTTTCTAATTGTAGCTTCAACAAAATCATATTGAGCTAGAGATCCTAAAACCAACATATGTAGGTAAACATATGAAGTGTATTAGTTACTGTTCAGGTTTGTCAATATGAAGTCTATTGAGTTTTGTCACTTTCAGAGTTAAATTATTTGGCCCAATGCAGTATTATACTTGTTGTTGGGTAGGTTACATGAGCACTAAATTTTTTTCAAGAGATTATTGGTTGACAACAAGTAATGAAATATGACATTACAAAATTGGAGATATCTGAAATATGTGACAAATTTAGAAATTATAAACATGTCACCGTAAAGAACTATTAATAATATTTTATGGTAAGGTACTGAATATGATTCATCCACTAACTCAAGGGTAACACAAACCACATATTAACAATCAAACTCTTATGTACAATAAAATTTGAGAAATTGTCATAGACAATTCATGTATATGATATGTGCATGTAAACTATTGGAGGAATTAACTCATATATCTTGGGTTGATTATAAATCAAGACTGTAAAAAATTTCAAATAAAATATCGGTTAGAAACATCTTATCCAATTGAAGAATAAAATGTCATTACTTGTCCGTATTTCATAAATCATCACTTGTTGATATTCCAATTTCACATTTATCCTTTCATTAAATTTCTACAAAAAAAGTCTCAAATAACTGTGAGTCAAATACTGCAAGTATTTTATCATCATATATGCAACTTCTTTAAATCTCTAACAACTGAAAATAATATCTTTTTTTTAGAAGAAAATCTAAAGATTCCCGTTAGCACAAGACAATGTAAAATATTTTATCCCTCTGACTGTTTTATTTTAAAGTTTGTCATTATAAAATTAGGCACTCAAGATTTCAATATTTTTTTTGCACAATATGAGAAGGAATTCTAATTTCAAAATATACGAAGTAAAAACACATTTAAATCGTAAGTGCAATGCTATAGGATTAGTGCATAGAATTAATTCTGACCATCACAACTAAGATAAGAATTTCATAATTTTATTGTTATTAAAATCATGAAAATAGGGAACACTTGAATATGTCCTTTACACGTGCAATAATAGAAATAAACAAGAGACATAAATATGATTGTTATAAATAACAGCATGCAATAAATTAGGAAGGTAAATCTTGAGTTAAGATGATAAAGACAAATTCACTATTTGCCACTATTAAATAGAACCTAAGGTTGCACTTTTCAAGAAATTGAAATACAAGTCAATATAAAATTATTAACTAACATTATTGTAGAATTTAACAAATCTTGGTGTGACAAAATAGTGACAGATACGCAACTAATAATAGGTTTTTTTAAAATAGTAATATAGCAGGTAATAGATTTGCATTAAGTAATCAAATATCAACATGAGAAAATTAATTTAAAATTAAAACTTTTTTCACCAACGAGTAATGTTGGTGAACAATTTTAATTTCTTCTCCTTCTTGAAGAGTGTCTTAATCAAGCTAAATTTGTGAAAATGAAAATATATAATTTACGATGAATTATGATTTAGTACAGATAAGATTTGGAGAGGCGACATAAAAAACTAGCTAGATTAAATAGGATAAACAAGATAAAAAACATAAGAAGAAAACTTTGTTTTCTTAAATACATATCAAAAGGACTGAGAAAGAAATATGAGTGGAATACTCATTGCAAGATGAGCCTATAAGAGCTCTTATTCTTTCTTTCCAGGGCAGCTCACCAAATTTAGGTCGTGTTTGGACCTCATGAAATCTTCACTGTTCAAAGCTTTGGTATGTATCATAGTAAATATAGGTACAAACTTAATCAAAGATAACAACATCAAATTAATTTAAATAAAAAAATTGAGACAAGTTTTGAAGCCAAAAGAGACGATCCAATCGCCTAATGCATAAGCTCATAGAAGAATTAATTTAATCTAGATGCAGCTAGAGAATGCAAGACTAATTACCTGATATTCACATGATTTTTTCTCTTGAACCGACATTGTATAAATAAAACAGAATACATGCATCAAAACATTGCATATAGATATTGAATCAGATAAACATCTTGATATGCCAAAGTAAACAATTGGTCTAAATCCAACTAGTATGATATAATCGAGACAAGATGCAGAACCCAAGCTTATCAATTATAGGTATCAAAACTAAAAAGAAACTTGTTAATACAAGACTATCCAAATAAGAATGCTACTAGAGTTATCAGAATATATACATATGTAGAGGGAGCAATAAGATGTCAAAATCAGATTTCATAGTTTGTTGGATCTGTAAAACAAACAAGGACTGAATAATTGCAGGAATATTTCAAAAAACAGATAATATTAATCTTCTAGATTGTTAGATATTTAGGTTTATTTCCTGATATTTTCTGATATAAACATATCATTTGAAAACACAATTTATATCATAAAATGTTACTATAAAATAATAACAGGAAAAGAAAAAATTATTCTAGGAGAGCAGTCGTGACACGTCACTACTCTAGAAGACTATAACCCGCCTTATCGCTCGGGCGTTGGATTGGTCGTCATCAACTAGCAGTAAAAGTCTCCTGATACACAGCGCGAGTCCTAACTCTCTGCTCAGAACCAGAGTGGTTGCCCGAAAAATATGAATAAAGAAAAGAAAATATTTAATTTAAATTGAAGTCATTCTCACGAAGAATAAACCTCAGATTTTTTTTTTTTTTATCAGAGGGAAAAAGAAGAATTAGAGACTTGTGCGTTGAATGAAGAGAAAATAACCCTATTTAATAGGCCTAATAGGGTGATTTGGTTAGAGAGTTACTAGGCCTAGTAGTCAGTAGTGAGACTAGCTCAATAACGAGCTAGAGGAAGAATAGATCATAGTGGTTAACTGAGAGAATGGTGCTCAATGAAGAAGTCAAAAGTTTTATTAAGTAAAAATCCAGCAAAAGCACAAGACAGAAAGATCTCAATGAATTTTTACCATTGCTTTTGAACAGAGATATCAAATCGTTATCTCATAAACTGAAAGTTTGAATTAGTTCTTGATATGCTATCAGAAAATATGTAGCCTGTTCTTCTCCAGTTTCAGTAATCTCACTCTCAAACTTTATCCTTGCAGAAGCAAAGATGAAGAGTGTAGGAGCAGAGGAAGCTTTGATGATGAATCCATGGGAGGGGGACATGTCAGCAATGATTGACTCAAACCAAGCACTGCCTCCATCAACAGAACTGGATCCAGAATGGCCGTACCAGAACGACTACATACACAGGCCTACGTTGCACGAACCTCTGACAAATTCAAATCCATCGCAGAACAATCTCGGTCTCCAAAGGAAGTAGATATATACATCATCATCTCCTAATAATAGTTTTTTTTTCCTTTTTCAGGAAGTTTTGTTCTTGGCATTCATTAATTCATTGTCGCTTACAAAAAATGAACAAATCTTTCCTTGTTTCTGCTCCCAAAGGTTTTTTAGATTTAGTAGTTTTGAGATTCAGGGAGAAAAAGGAGAGAGCTGATCTTGTAAGACGTTATTCTTTGAACATGATATTCAAAGCTAATTTCACATGGAAGGAGACTTTCTTCATCTTGAATTCATGCTTGTAAATTTCCATATTGTATAAATTTGTGATGCATTTGCTTGATATCTGTGATTCTTTAGTGTATGAATTTGTTTTTCTTTTCTCTCTTTTTTTTGTGAGAAAAAGGATGGGATCTAAAATAAGACTCCAGCCTGCTTTTACTACTACTCAAAATGCTGGCTGCAAAACTTGGACTATACCTCCAACATTAAGGAATTATCCACAAACTATCCTAATATTGCATTGTATCTGCTTCAAAATATTATAAACCATTGGAATATCTGAAATATATTAATTGAATATCTTTGAATCTTTTATTGAAGCTAAACATCAACTAAGATCTTAATTGAATATCTGAAATTTATTAAACACAAGATCATTAGTACTATAACTACTTGAATTAATCATCATCAAAACTAGAGTGATGGGCTTTTGGCTCAACAATCTCCCCCTTTTTGATGATGACAAAACTCATAAAGTTATATATGCATGGATTAAAGATTAAGCTTCACAGAAGCTCCCCCTTAACTCATGTATAGCAAAAACTTACAGATATTCAATGAAAGTGTATAAATAAAATATTAAACAAACATAAACATATATGCATAAACAAAAATAAATATGCATATATAAACTCTCTCGATTCTTCTCCCCATTTTGTCATCTCATCAACAAAGGGATGAAGAAAAACAAACAAGATAAATGTATATGTGATATAAATTCATGAAGAGGAGAGACGTCACGTTAACTCCCCTTGCATACATGTATTACATGGAAAAGAGATGACTAAACCCTAAGCCATATAAGCATAATATACAATGTATAGACGGAGATGTTAAGCTCTCCCTACACACGTGTACCATATAAAAAAAAGAGATCAAGTTTTTCTTTATATACCACACTCAATATGAATTTATATGTAGAGGAGATGTTAAGCTAACCTATAATTTTAACAAAGGCTGATTTGGCTACGATAACCTGCAATTCCAGGATGTTTTTCCAATTCATGAAATTGTAAAATTGTTATCATGTCAGGTGTACTTTGGGGCCTCATTGTTATCATATCAGGTTACATGAATTGGAATTCACATTAAAACCCATGGAGTTGGAAATCCTTGTGATCTAACAGTCCTGACACAGAAATGTAGACTGATGAGATTATTTTTTGAAGTATTTGCTTCACTCTCGTGTACAAAGTCTATGGTAGCCCATATGCACAGTTGATTCAAGTATTTGTTTTACTACCTTCAATTTTTCTTTTCTTGGTGCAGGTTTATGATGGGTTCAGGATATTGATGTCTGAAAAGGAAAAGCAACTTCTACGACACTCCTTTTGCATGGCGAATACCAATATTATCATACTGTGAGCAACTTCTTCCAATCGAAGTTACCACGAGATCACTATTGGGATGGCCCATTTAATATTATGGCTGATATCCATTATATTTTTGAACCCAAGCAAACTGCTTGGATCTTTAATCTCTCAGAGATGAGTATGACCACTGCATTTTGATCGGGCAAACCACACAGATTTTTCTTTGGGCATATTTTGACTTTTGGTTTTACATATTGTAAAACTGTAAGCAGATAGCAGTTGAAGGATCCACAATATTGCAATCATATTGAAAGAAAATGTTTATTGGCTGCTTGTTCATCATCTAAAGGGAAACTTCTTGTGCAGTGTACAATTCAAAGAGACTTGCAGCGTGATAGTTTCTCAGCTTTGCTGGGAAAAATGAAAGAAAGTTATAATAGAATTATTTTGAGATCTGTATCCATCCATTTAAAGGTACTCCAAAGTTTGAGCCAGATTTTTTGTGTATTGCTTTGGCAAATGCTGATCACATTTCTCTGGGCGATGTACCCTCTTTTTCTATATGCTTAATTTATGTTGTACATAAAAGTTGGTTACTACAGTAATTTAATTTGTGGTGTTCTTCAGTAATTGATTTGAACTATTCTCACTTGGTTCTATGGTCTTGTTGGGTTGTCATTCGGGTTGTTTTATGGTGTTTTATGTTATGGAAGATGGCGGTGGTGTTTTCTTTTTGTGGACTGAGGTTTCAACCATGATGGAATCTTGAAGTTTTTTTTGTTAGGTTTGTGCTATTTCTCGGCACATATTCATATTCCAAGAATAATTTGCTTTGTGCATGTAGCGTAATCTCAGAGAGATGTTCGAGTTTATGCCGTTCAATTTTAGCACAAAGAGGCTAGAAATCTGGCCTCTGCTGTGTATTGATGTTGTTGCTTGCTAGCTTCCTCTCTGACCAAATTGAGAATTTGTTGGATGCTTCTGTCTCACCTTATATTGTTCTACTTTAAGTAGCAGATTTTAAAGGTGTTTGTTTACATTGAAATGGTTTTACAAAATTCACCATTGAAGATTTTGCAGATTTTAGATGCGGATTTGCAATTCAAGATTTTCTATTTCATTTGTAAACTCATTCAACACACGCGAAAACCATGATTTTCTCACAAATATTTACTACCAGCTTTTGAACAACAGGGTCCCAGAATCCATATAAATCATAAGAACAAAATTCAAAAATTCAATGAAAGAAGCATCGCATGCAAACAGCCTGGGTTTGATTTCGTTTCCAAGTCCAGGATCATCAAAGCTCAAAAACATCTGAATTTTCAATTATTAACTAAACGAATTTTCCCCTTTCATGTCCTGCCCAACCTCAAGAGATTCAGATTTCACAAGTTTTCTAAATACTTGGCACTCTGGGTAATCAGCGAAAAGTAAGCTACAGTACGAACAAAACAATAAAACGTGAAGCGAAAAGAATGAACAAAATAATAAAACTGGAAGCAAATGACTGATCAGGAGTTTCAATAACATTTTGGAGTTACCTTGAGTGCTGATGGGGATATTTAACAACAAAACAGGCAAAAGCAGGACTGAAACTGAAATATAAATGACCTGCCTTTCGCTTAGTCTCAGCCTTAGAGAAAGACATCAATTATTTCTAATGAAGTCTGAACCCACAAAAAAGCAAACTATGTCCAGAAATACGCGCCCATGACAAGAGTTTTTAACCCTTATTCCATACATAGGTGCAGAAGCACCACCTCTGCAAGATTACATGGAAAAGGATTTCCGTAAATGCAAAATAAAGCACTTAGTACTCTTTGTTGCCGAAATTTTTGCACCAAAGCTGTGAAGGAATAGGGCGAACTGGATGATGTGGACGTTGCTGCACACAGAGATGGTACTGTTAGTAAGTCGCACAAGTCTATGGCATACATTTATATAACAAGTTAGCATGGCCTACATAATCCTGGATATTCACATCATGTAAAACATATCAGAGTAACAGAAAACTTGTAACTAAATTAGCATATTCATGGTTAGCATTAGAAACAAAATCCTGTAGGAAAGGCTCCATGATTCTCCCTCAATTAGTTTTACCAAAACAAGGTAACAATGTGTTACTTCTAGAAATCAAATCCAGCAATCGAGAGAGTCTGGTGATATTGCTTCTCATACAGTAATTAAGACCAGTTGCCAAGAAATTCACTTTGCTACTTAGAATCTATCTAAATCGTACAACATTTCCAGGTAGAACTTAGCTCAATTTGCATCCTCAATGAGGTCCAGACATAATGTAGTACTAATGTGGCAGATCCGAAGATTCCAAGACCCCACTAACCTGCAGTTTGGATTTATAAATAAGGCTTTCAGTATAAACTTAAAGCTTTTGGTGAGCTAACAACAACATGGGATGCTAAAGCTAGAGTTTTATCAGGGTGAAAACAAACATTTTGATAGGTTTAAATTTTGATGTAGAGCAACTTATTCAGTTCGATTATAGTCTCCAATAAACTTGGAGCATAGAAGCAAAAAGCTTAATTGCAAATTTGAAACTAAACATAAATAGCAAGAATAGAGAAGAAAACAAAAGAAACAAAAGGAATCGACTAGAAAAGGCAAGAAACGTCAGAGATAGAGAGGTCACCATATATCCAATGAAACAGTTTATTTCTTCCTTGAAACCAAAAATACTAACAAATATTTATTTCTTCCAGAATTAAATGTTGGGAAGTTTCACCCACTAACACTTCCTTAAAGCCGGATAGAATAGGTTCCCTTTAACTGGTTCCTGTTCCTCTTTCCCCTTCTCCTGTAGCGCTTAAAAGGAAGGCTATAGCCTATATCAGATGTACACAGCCAACACAGTCAGGTGACTCCTCCATTTCAGCTTATCCCCCTTTTAGCCATTCTTTTCCCCCCATCTTGCCTTTATGATGCATGGTAGACAACTGAATATTTGCATAACGACACTTAAAACTATTCTGATTAGCTGTTATTGGCAATATTTCCTTATTAAAATAAAGGTCTAAACACCAATAAACCTCTATCAGTTCTACAGAGTCAGGAGACTTGTAGCTTTCAGCTGATCACCCTTTTCCCCATTCCTTTCTTCCCATATAATCCACCTACATATACATCTTTTATTTACATTGCCGAGGACACATCTTATGTTTTGCATAAGTATTTTCTTGCAAATCCATCTTCATCGGCTATTACTTACACTAGTATTTTCTTGAAATAAAGACCCTAAACACCAATCAGCCTTTAAAGATGAGACTATCACATCTAACTAAGAACACACACACACACACACACAAACTCAATTTGAACTCCAGTTGGGCCCAAATCACCCTAAACTCTTGATGCAACGCAATGGATCAATACATAAGCCAGTTGCAATGTCTACAGTTAAAAATAGCAGTCTTCCAGAAGAGCACCCAAATATATCAAAAGAACCAGCTAAACCAGCAAGATGAGTAAATCAATCCCAAAAGAGAACAGCAAATAACTATCTTGAAGAATTCCCCCTTCTAACCCAATGAACCTCCTTTCATAAACTTCTTCCCGTCAAAAGGCCTCATCCGCAGCTACAGTTTCCACCCATCTGTGCTCAACAGAGAAAATTATTACAGACAAGACCTCAAAGTCATGGAGGAATCCAACAATCTCAAGCTTTTCATCCTAGCATATTTTGACGACCTAAAGATTTGGTTTGAGTGAAAATCAGGACAAGATACAGCGATATACTGATTTTGAGGATCAAGCACTTTATAGCACATTGGAGGTTGGAGCCCTACCTAAAACAGGCTTCCATGCTGTCCAACTGCAAGGTAGACTTCACAGTTAATGTTATTATCTTTAAACTTTGAGTCTTGAACAGAATGTCGACCAACTAATCAAGGTTTGGTATTAGGCACTACGAAATTTGGAATTGATATAAGAATCCACAGTTTTACCAAATGATGTGATGCTTGTCATTTGTCCAAAGAAGATTGGAAACAAAAATAAAGTTTCATGGTAAAGCTCCCAAATCATCCCACTCTAGAGCGAATAATACCTCTGGTTTGCCAACCAGGACCCATGTATCACTCCTTTAGCAAATCTAAGCTTCTATGGGTCATAGAATACATACCTCAAGAAACATCCTTGAAAATAGATATCTTTAGTCCTTATATAAATAAATATCATCAACTAGTGAACCCAATTTGTAGGAGACCACCCAACGAGTACAAATGCGCATGGCCTATAATTATGGACATTCAGCCTACTAAAATCATGAAACTTGATTACTTCAAATTTCAGAGAGTAGTGATACATAGACCCCTGGTCAGCAAGCCAGGTTACATCTCATCTCCCAAATAGGGTGATAATATACATTATAGGAACAATACAATGACTTTTCTCTTTTTCTTATGCCTTCTCATGCCAATGGAAGTGCCCCACGTCATGTGCTCTGTCAGCCAATGGCTAAACTTGTCGAATTTTCATTCGAGAAAGAAAGTTAATCAAATTACTTGTAATAAATAAATGTCGGAAAGATACTACCAGCCTCAGTAGGCATGTAGTTGTTTGCCCTAAAGTGCATATCACCTGTCTCGTGTAGTCAGTCTAGACAAATGTGCCCCTTAGCATTAGCAGTACAAATTCCTATGTGCCGTTATTCCTTACATGCACAACCAAGAAGAGAAGATGACAACCAGTTGTAAGTTAATGCCCAAGAGATGAAAAGAAGATAAAATGAAAACTGGGTGAATTCTTTAGAAAGAAACTGGTGTGGAGGAGAAGGATTTCTTCATATTTTTTCTCATGTATCTTTATGATGGTCGTGAGAGAAAGTGTGTGTGTGTGTAAGGTGGAATTCATATGACCTCCACAGTCCTGGGCATAACTAACCATAAGGTTGAAATTTCAATTAATTTAGAAAAGGTTTAAATTAAATTAATTTATTTGTTCTTAACTAATTGTAACAATTAGACCATCATGTTCTTTTAGAGGAGTTAGTTATGATTATTTATGCCTATGTGGGGTTAGTGGAGGTCATATGAACCCCACGCCATATGTGAGTGTGCACGTGCACACGTCTCATGATCATATTACCCCACCCCCCCCCCCACCCCCCACCCCCCCCAAAACCCAGCCCACAAAAAAAAAAAAAAGTTCTAAAAAATCACACGACTTCATTTCTCTCTCTTTTTTCAATCTTTTAGTCATGTTAGTATCATGCTTCGTGGTCATATCCCGTTCAAGGCGTGCACACAAGGGATGCCATTAGATAGGGGTTCTGTACTGCTAGGGGTAAATCTACCTAGGGTAACCGCACAAGGTTAACACTATGCCTTCTAGGGCAGCGACTACGCACCTACCTTGAGGCTGAAATAATATCTTTCTGATTTCTACTATATTACGAGTAATTTTGATTAGTTTACTTTTTATAATGGAAACTCCAATAATCTAAAGGGCGTACTTATCTTGTCCAAAATTCTACTGCAATTAATATTTGGTACATTGAAATTGATTCATTCTGTAATTGATCATAGAACTTGTTATATGCAAGTTGACATATATTTGTAGCAACATGTCTTGACCTCTTAGAGTTTATATTTCATTCTGCCATGTCGCCATTGATCATCTTAATTTCTAGTCCAACTTTGAAATTTAAGAATTTATACATTTTTATATGTATCCATGTTAAGCTAAATAATTCTGGATTATTTACTTTTTAAACAAATATTAAGATATGCACAATTTCTATCTACTTTACATTTCAATTATTTTTAGGCGTGTTATTGTTTAGAAAGATGGATTGTCTCATTTTCACTTCATAATCAGTGGACATATGGATTCATGAGATGAAGTCCTATAAATCAATGATCTAAAGAACAATTGTGACGAATGATGTCCTCTAAATTTAGATCCCTTCTTTGATCTGCTCAAGATGCTAATTGATTGATCGCAATAGACCTAAAACAGAGATTTAGGTCAAAATCTCTACTTAATTTGACCTACCTCGAGCTCGGCGGACTTCATGGCGATGGGGATGCAGACGAGGAAGACGCCGAACATGGCGATGGCGGTGTTGCGCTTCCAGTGCTTCGGCCTGCAGTAGGGCCCACCCGTCATGCTCCACACCTTCGCCCTGAAGTCTCCGGCATCGGCCCCCGCGTGGTGGTGATCTCCGCCGCCCATTTTCCCCCACCTTTTTCGTACGAATTAAGCCCTAATTTTAATCTCAATTCGAGCGGGAGGGGGAGGGGGAGATTTCAATGGGGAAGAAAATGGACCACTGCGTTTATCGGGTCGGATCTTTCCTGGTCTAGAAACAAGCCTGGATCCGCCTTAAGAAGGCCCAGCCCATAAAATACAATCCACGGAGTTTAATGCCCCCTGCCGGGTCGGGCCTGTTAGCTGAACGGGCCGGAATTGAAAAATATAGTCCATGGATTTTGAAATAAGATTATAATAATCTGCAAGTGTTAAAAGATTCCAATCACATCAAGAGGCAAGAAGAGCATTTACTCCCTCCCTCACCCCCAATCAAATCAAAATAAACTCTCCCTCTTCTTCACTTCTCATTCCCCCAACCCTAAAAATCCCATCTTTCTCTCTCCCTAAAATGGCGGAGGATCTCCTCCGCTGCTGGATCCTCGAGTTCCTCCTCCGCCACCGCATCCCCGACGCCGACGTCCACCGCCTCTTCCTCGCCGTCCCCCTCCCTCCCTCCGCCGCCGACGTCCCCCTCCGCCTCAAGAAATCCATCCTCATCCGCCGCATCGTCGCCGCCCCAATCTCCGTGCGGTCCCTCCACTCCCTCGAGCTCCTCCTCCATCTCAACCTCGTCTCCTCCCTCCCCCTCGCCCGATCCGCCTACTGCCACGCCGCCGTGGGCTCTGCCCTCGCGCCCCTCGCCGCCGGCGACCTGCCCGATTTCTTCGACGCCGTGGAGAGGATTTGGGTGATGAGGGTCGGGGATCTTGAGGGCTCGGAGGAGGGGAGGGGGCTTGTTTCAGAGGCTCTGCTGGAGTGGAAGCGGAGGATGGCGGCGGCCGCGGCCAAGGGGAGCGGGAGGGAGGCGAGGGACGAGGTGCTGTCGGCGTGGAGCGAGGCGGAGGGGGTGGCTGCGGTTAGGGAGTACTTGGTGAGGGAGTTGGAGGCGATGGGGGCCCCGGTGTTGGAGAAGGTGGCCGAGGCTGTGCAGCTCGGGGAGGGAAGAGGAGCATGTGGGAGGTTCTTGGGGAGCGGCGGGAGGATGCTGCTGATGATTGTGTTTTGATTGAAAATGTGAGTGATGACTGTGTTGTGATTGAAGGAGGGGGGAAGACTTTAGGGGGGCCGGCAGACAAGGGGAATCGGTAAGTTCAGTGGCAACCGGTGGTGGTGGTGGTGGTGGTGTTGCAATTGAAGAAATGGAGACTTCTGATGGTTTGGTTAGCGAGAAGCCGAGAACTGGAGGAGCGGTGGAAGTGGAACGACGTGAACTGGGTGCATGTCTGAGGGGAATTAGTACTGCGATGTTGTCAGGTATTATTGGATATTTCTCTTGTAGATTTCTTGGCTGAAGTTTATTTCTTGCATGTTCACTAGTTTTACATTACATGTCAAAACAGTGTATTGACATTTCGTGATATTACTTCAAGTTGCTGTCTATATGTTATCATTCAATAATTTTTGTTGGGAAAACTGGACATAAATCTGGCCTTTCCAAACTAAACAAGAGAAGCATGTGTGATAGTGGTAGTATTATGAGTGAGGAGAGTTGGAGAGGTGTTCAGGTGAGGATGTTGGTAAAGGACAGAGAAAGTGTTGTGCCAGCAGAATTAAGCATCTTGGGCGCATAAATCAAGAGGAGACGTTGTGCAGCAGAAAGAACCACTTGGCTATAGATAGATCAAGGGAGCGGGCATTTGTTTCCCGTCTTAACTGATTCTACTGCTTGATAATTGGTTTCGTCTATGTCAACTATGAGTATAATGTTTGTTTTGTTGGAAAAACTAAAGATCAGTCTACTTGTTTCATTGAGCAAACATAAATAACTTCAACAAACTCGGACGGTTTATGAAACTGAAAGCCCACATTGAAAATGTAATATCAGCCCTCTAGAAGTCATATCCGAAGCACCCATAACAAACACTTTATAATCCAAATGATTGAAGATTAATGTACATTATCTTGGTTTATTTCTTTTCTTCTTATTTCCTCCCGAGTAACTTTAAAAAGTTTTTTTTCATAATCCCTTTATCCAGACAAAATGTTTTCTTAAACTAAGACCTGCTTCTTATCTTACTTCAATGTTTAAATTACCCCCCTTTCTTGGTGTTATTTACTTCATTTTTTCTTACTTGACGTGTTATTTTCAAGGTAGTTTCTGCTGCCTTAGAATTAAATCTGGGAAATTTGTGCTGAATCTCATAGTTCATTCAAAGGTTTTAATTTTCAAATCTCAGAAGAACCTTCTCAGTTCTGAAAATGCATTATATTGCAAATTTCTTTTAGTATTTCATTTTTCCCACCATCTATTACAGGGAAATTCATATAGGCAACTTTTGGGTAGTGATCGTCTCCCAACTTTGTTGACTTAACTCACGCTTGATATTTTTTCTTTTTATTCCTTCTCCATCAAGAGATTCAGCAAAAAATCAAATATAGGCTTCTGTGCTTTATTCAAAATTGGTTTATTCATTCTTCATTCTGATCATATATAGCTGTTGTAGATGCATACAGATTTGTGGCTCTAAGTTTTGACGATGCATCAAATTGCAATGTTTAAAAATTTGATTGTTTGCATTTGCCAGCGTACAAATTCTGAAAACTTATTGATTACATTTATTTCAGTGACTACACCAGAAGTCAACAAAGTGATGGAGAACCTGAAAAGGAGCCGTGAGGAACTGCAGAATGTAGTGGAAGACCCTCTTCCCAATGCAAAGAAGGCAGCATGTAAAGTAATAGCTAGGAAAGAAAAAGAGATGATGCAGATCAAGGAAACTATAGAAAAACATTGCCTGGTAAAAGAGGCCACACCTAATACTTTTCTAGTCTTCTTAGTTGCCCTCTGAATCTGAAGTTTTGTCTAATCTTGCAAATGCATTTGGTTTAAAGGAGCCAGAGCGAAACCAAGATAAGTTGGATGTTTGTGTAGCATTTCATTCCGCTGATAAGGGCTCTGAAGTTTTTCACACTGGGAGTACAAGTGCTGCTATTGAGCCGAATAAAGATCCGAAGAAGGTTTCAGGTCATAGTCTTATGGATTGGAATCCTACTGCAGAAACTTACGCGGTAATTTGATGCATTGTCTATTTTGTTTTACACATACTTTTTAAACCGTTAAATTAATCAACTTCATAATCAAAACCATAGATTCCATGACCATAAGAATATGTTTTCAGACTTGAAAGACAGCTCAACCTAAAACTTTCATGATTAATGATGAATCATATGACAAGCTAAATTTCGCTGGATGCGCCATTGTAAAGATAACGATGATATAAATTTGATGAGATACTAGAGCCTGGAAGAATTATCCAATTTCTTGGCTGACTCTACAATATAACAGCCTTTGTACCTGGATAGATCTGGTTCCTCTGTCTATGATTTTCAATGTGGTTTATAACTATTGATAAGAATAGTTTTCTATAAACTAATTTGGCACTATATGGTTGCTCAATAACATTTTTAAAGAAGACAATTCCAGAAGAAGATATTGGTGGAAAAAAGACCTTAATTCTACACTAACATCTTTTTTTCTTAACCCTGCATTAACATCCGTCTCCTTTTTTATTGTTAGTTTGTCCTCAGTGTTTGGATCGAGTCGTGATATTCAGTTATCTTATGTACATATTGTGTAGATGAATAATTATCTTCTTGCATGTCTTTGATTTCTAGTGTATTGTTCTGGTTGATTTTCTTATACAGTGGGAGGATGAGTCCGTTGACTCTGAATTGGATAATGTAGCATCTCCATTGAAGAAACTTCGGCTACCTAGTCCCAGGATAGCAAAAGTTTCTCCCTTGCAACTAAAAGCAGACCAAAAAGTAGGCAGAAGGAGAAGAAAATGGAGTGTAGAGGAAGAGGATGCTTTGAGAGAAGGTGTAAAAAAGTAAGCATTTTCTGAATCCTTGATTAACATTGGTGGAGAAATTCCCCTGTCAATTATTCTGACTTTTATATTCTGATTAACAACTCATCCTTTATTTTTTTACCCTAAAATTTGCATGACATTCATGTTATCCTTGAGTCTTTCATATGGGCTTGTGAACACTTGCACTGTGACAAATTCTGAAAATTTCTTCTGCTGCATCAGATAAACCTGATCTTCTCCGTAGATGATCCACTACACTTCATGATCCACGCCTTGTTAGGTGTTTAGATAAAAAGTCATAGTAAGGTTTAGAGAGGTTTTGTCCATCTATCAAGTGGTCTTATTCTATTTTCAAGAAACCATTCAATTTACAACCTCTTACCTCAATATATGGAAATTTTCTGATGACAACAGTTCTTACAATAGGTTTGTCCGAATTCCATGGTGAACTATCGGTGATCCACATCATCATGTTCCTACACATCCAAACTATTTTAAGAATAGGGGATCAAGTGGTTAAAAATTTCTGTTCCCTTCATCACTTGATTCCAAAAAAAACACATTATTTTAACTGTAGATCAAATGTTGATGCATGGCTAAAATGTTTCAAACCTTTTGATCTCTAATTCTTACTCTAATTTGGTGTTGATTAAGTGGAACAACACGGGTCTGTTGACACTCTAAAAAATACAAGATTCCTGACTGGCCTGAACAATGTCTAAACTTGTTGACATTTACAAAAGACAAGTGACAGACAAGCTGACGACCGGTTCTGTACCCATCTCCGAGGGACAAATCAGTAACTTGGACTCTACTGATCCAGTGAAGCAGACAGTGAGCCCAGATTGTCTTTGAAGAGACCTAGCAGCTTTAAGATGCTAGATTAGCTCAACACTTAGCATCACATGAGCCCAAGGGGATAGCCTCACCAGAGAGGCTAAGATTATCCAACTTCGCCTTGGAGCCGTTCAAAGCTCCATCAGGGAGCTAACTTACAGCTTCGCCTGAAGTGCTCAGTTAACTCCGTAGAGAGTTAGCTTCGCTCGAAGTCACACGCAATCGCGCAGAAGGATGTTTGGTAGCTTCGCCACAGATGTTTATCCAGCTCCGCTGAAGAGCTTTCTTCTGACTTCGCCAGATGCTCCTTCCAGCTCCGCTGTGAGCTCGACGCGGCAGCTCCGTTGCGGGTCTTTTATGGTCACCTTTGACCAATTAAATTTCCAGATGAGATCAAATCTATTCAAGATCAAATCTAATCAGATCAAATCTGAGATCAAATTTGGCAGTTGTTTATTATAATCTCTTGACTCTCTTAAAACAAGTAAGAAGATCAGGGGAGATCTTTCAATTATTTGGAAAGAATCAAAACAGATCAGGAGATTGACGCTACCTGCTATTCCTAGCTTCGCAGAAACTGATTTTAGCCTCGCAGCAAGGTTACTTTTTAGATTTAAACAGATTGACTCAATCTGTTTTCAGATTTTCAAGGGACAATTGTATCCCTGCTCTCCTTATAAATAGCCCACCAGAGGCATACGAAGAAAAACACGCGCAGAGGCTAAAAAACAGAGAGACGGCTAAACAGAGATCTATTCTCTTGCTTCCAAGAATTTAGAGAACTTCTCTAATCAGGGTACTGATACCCTAAGATCTTCCTCCCTCTCAAGGAATCTCCGGAACCAGGCGAGAAGGAATTCCCAAGTTGAGGCAGTTTGAGAAGTAACAAGAGGGTTCTACCAACCTTCTGTTCTCCGATTCCCCGAACCAGGCGAGAAGGAAATTTCATCGATCGCATCGTCAAAGGGACAAAGTGGTCGCGCGCTGACCAGACTCCTATCAGCACACTTCTTCAGAATCTCAGAGGATATCTACTTGTAATCTTTTTTTAGAATACTTGTAATTTAGCTCATCGACCCCTTTTTGTAAGTTTTCCGCTTTGCAAAATCAATGGAAAACAAGATGGCGACTCCGCTGGGGAGTGAATTCTCCACAGTTGAGAATCAAGTGTCGCAATGCGACGAACAGACCTTGGGTCTACCTCTAAATTTAAGAAAACCGGTGTGGCCAGAGCCCCTCTGGCTAAATCCTCGAAGCAAGTCTCTGTGGAGACAGATGAGGCTCTCTGCGAGCCTGCCACGGTCCTCTGGCGCAACAAGGAAGCAGGCCCACAATGCAAGGGTCAGAATCTTGAGCCTGTTATCTTTGGAAACCTAGTCGTTCATTTCAACCAAGGAAAATTTGAAGAACTCTCTGGGGGTGGTTTAATGCTCCGTGCACGAAAGCACAGAAAGGTCTCGATGGTCAAGGTTTCGGAGTAGAAACTGGAAGCAGAATCCTTCCAACACCTCCCAGCCTCGCTGTGGCTAGTCAGGTTCCCTGCGAACCTAAGTCTCCTTTTTCAAAGCAGATATGGAGGCCAAAGTAGAAGACTCTGTATGAAGCTTCAGGCGTAGCTACGCTACAAGTTCGTCTCTCTCGCGAAGAAAAAGGCAAGATGTCTGCCTGCTTCGTCGAGACTGTTAGCCGCGAAGTTACGACGACAATCATGCCTTCGCCTAATTCAGGAGCAGTAACTCCTCGCGCCAGCCTCGTTCTTATGAGCGAAGCTACTGATACAGTACCTCAGGGTACGCATGATGTTCGCAGCCGCGAAGTTGGTACCAAAGCACCATAGTGTGCTAAACTCGCTCTTTGCAACGAAGTTAAGGGATTGCCCCTAAGTGCTGATAGCGGTGCTTATGCAGCTTCAGCGCCCAAGGGTATTTCCAAAGCTTTTAGTCGCAAATTTAGAGCCAAAGCACCATCTAGGGCTAATCACCTTCGCGGCAATATAGCGGATAAAGCACAACAGCGTGCTTCGCTCCCCAGTTCATCAAGCACTAAGCTCGCCCTTCGGGCCTTCGTAGTGGAACTAAGGGATCGTTTCTAAGTGTTGGCAGCGGTGCTTATGCAGCTTCAGCACCCAAGGACATTCCCAAAGTTCTTAGCCGCGAAGTTAGTGCTAAAGCACTATTCAGTGCTAACTACCTCTGCAGTGAGGAAAAGAGCAGGGCATTGCCCTATTCGCGATCCAACAGAGTCTCTGTGCTAAATCGTTTTCTGACTTGCAGGAATTCTTGACAAGCAAACGGAAGTCGGAATCTTTCCAAACTTCTCCCTCCTGTTGTCAACAAGTGAGATGTCAGTTGGTGACACTCCACTCAGTCCATTGTCGGATAGGACCAATCCCGCCATTCCTCCAGGCCGACGATCAGTTTTTGATCGACTGTCGGTGCAAACTCCGGAGAAACATCGGAAAATGAGCGTATCGCAAGAGCTGCCCTCTGCATCCGTTAACATGATCGGAAGGGGACGAGAGTTGCGTAGGGGTAGACGAGCGTCGCACGACACTCCCTATGGTTCCCCAGATCCGGATTATAGCCGGGCCTTGGCGAAGTCTTGGTACATGAAGAAGGTGTCTTCCGGAACACCAGATTTAGGGTTGCAATACCCTACAGTTATGAACAGCCATCTTCCTCGACTGCAGTAACCTCACCAGAACCAATGAAAGGATTAGTCTAATGGTCTGATGAAGAGGACGAAGACAATGGGTATGCCTCTTGGGCAACAGTCAGCTCGGTACGAACGGATAAAGTATCAGTGAATATGGCAGATAACGGTAATGATGATCTTCGTCGACGGTTGGAAGCTCAGGAGCAAACTTCCAAGACCCAGCAAGAAGCTTTAGATAACATTCAACAGATGCTCGCTCAACTCCTCAATAACCAGAATAATAATGATACCAGGAGTAACCATGATGAGGAAGAACATCTTAGCAATGAACAACCAAAGACTGAGAAGTTAAAGGAGAGTTCTTCTTTAGACGCTGAAGTTCTTAAAGGCATCCAGGCTCAAATTGCATCCCTAGCTCAGAGGGATGAACTAAAGAAAATAGGGGCAGTCCGTCCTTACCCGCTGGAATGGGATTCAGTACCATACCCATCAAAGTTCAAACCACCAACGTTACATACGTACGATAGTAAGAGCTCGCCAAACCAGCACATCTACTATTTCCGGTCTCAGACCGGTAATGTTATAGAGAATGATGCTCTCATGGCCAGACTATTCATTGGCACCTTAAAGGGGGTAGCATTTGACTGGTTCTGAAGTCTCCCTCGGGCTCTGTCAATTCCTGGATCGACCTGGAAACCCGATTTCTTTCTCGTTTCTATGAGGACGATACCGAGGTAACCATGGACAAACTCTTCTCTACCGTACAGAAGAAGGGCAAATCTATCCGTGACTACATTGAGCGGTTCAGAAACTTGTCTTTGATGTGCCCAGCAGGGATGCCATTACCCATGCTCTTACAGACATGCAGACACGACTTCTTAGACCAAGTAGAAATTCGCATGGGGGCTGTCAAAGCCCATACCTGGAAAGAACTGGTCGAGCAAGCTGAGATAGCCGAAAAGTCGGCTAAAAAGTTCGAACCATCCACCCCTAAAGGCAAATGGGGCATGAATAATAAAGGGCGTAGCGACATGGCACGGTCTTCTCAAGCCAAAGGGAAAGAAACTATGTCTGTCGAATTATCAGGGGATGTCTAGTCGAAGGCCAAGAAGAGCAGCTTCAATAATCAGGAGTCTAAGTTTCCTCCGAAGCAGTACTTCTTCAAAGACGATCAGGTGATCACAATATTCCATTTACTCCACAAAGGGAATAAATTGAAGCTGCCGGATGCTCGGCGTCCTAATGAAATAGGACGCACGAACAACCCCAAATATTGTCACTTTCACAGGATGATTCATCATCCTACCGACAAGTGCTTTGTCCTCAAGGACAGAATTTAAGCTTTAGTCGACGCCGGAGTCCTGACGCTAAAGTCAGAGCAAAAGAAAGTCACTGCAAACATGGTGACCCTCGAGTTCGGCAAAACCCCAAAGGTCACAGTTCCTAACGGGACCTTTCTGATTCCTGCAACACGGCTGGAAGTAAGCATCCTTCAGCTAAAACTCAAGAGAATAAGGGTCTCGTTCCCTTGACTCTGGAGACAGGGGAAATCATGTGGATACACCCGAACCTTGTCCAAGACGAACAATGGGATTCAAAGAAGTCCAAGTCGAAGGGCAAACCTTGCAATGTCGTCTCCATCCTGCCGGATGATGGCAACCTCACATTAGCTTCTCTCAGCGATTCCGAAGGAGAAAAGCACGCTTGCACAACGCGAACTGATGTACCTCAGCCAACAGGTACTCGATCCGGAAAATCATACTTAAAACAGTATGAGAAAGCTACTGACGAGACATAACAGCAGATGACGTCAGTACAAATACCAGCACCCGCTTCGATTCCAACCAAGGGAAAGGAGAAGCCAAAGGAAGTCCGGTTCGACCATGTCCTGAAGAAGCCTTCAGGCCCAGGGCTTGAGACGCCCTTTCGTTTTGACATATTAGCCCAGCTGGCTAATATCCTGGCTCGTATTACCATACACGAGCTCCTTCGTCTCTCAAAAGGGACAAGAGAAGCACTCAGAGATGCACTGGCTAATTCAGAATCATTCCTGACGTATATGCTAGAGATCCCTAAAGATGACTCTCAGTTTTCTTGCCCTGAATGCCATCATGTACAATCAAAGGTACCTGTTATTACCTTCACAGAGGAAGATATGCTTCTCAAGGATAACAAGCACAATCGACCTTTGTATTACACCGGATACATCGGTTCGACATGTATTGAAAGGGTACAGGTTGACCCAGGGTCTGTACTCAGTATCATCCTCAAAAGGCTCTTCTACTTCCTCGGTATACTACTATATAGGTTGTCCGCAACCACTATAACAATATACGGTTTTAATGTCGGGAGTAGTCATCCACTTGGGAAAATTCGACTCCGTTGCCGAATCGGGAGCCTGAAGTCAGAAGTGACGTGCTATGTCATTGACGCTGACACGTCGTACAACTTGTTACTAGGACGATCGTGGATCCACGCCAACTGGATCGTTCCCTCCACTCTGCACCAATGCTTCAAATATGTTGAAGATGATGCAACAGTACGAACTGTCTTCGCTGAGAAGCAACCATTCAAAGGGGTAGAAAATTACTTTACTGACGCTCTCCTGTATCAAGAGACCGGTGAAACATCAAAAGAATCATTGCCTGACAATGATGATAGTGGCAATGAGGCGGATTCAGAATCTGAAGCAGACATGCCAGCCATTTTGATTGGTGAACCAATTATAGCATGTTTTAATAATCCCCAATGTAACACTCCTTCTGAAGATGAGGGCGAATGGGTAATTAATGATAATATTTCCTTTGATTATCCTGTGAGTATTGGGTTGTTTGAATCCATTATGGATAGCTCTCTGCACATGCCTTTACATAAACCAAGTGCATCCGGTACACCCATGGAATCTATAGAAGGGGCCGTTTTAGTGATCCCTCCATCCAAAGAAGGCCAGTTACCAATAATATTCGGTAAAGCCCAACCACGAGGGTCCACAGCCACAGATTCAAGTTCAGACTCGGACACCCCACAATTTTTCCATTATGCGCGACCAGCGCGCCATATGATGAAGAAAATGGGGTACAACCTGAAGCATGGGAAGGGCTTGAATTTCGGAAAAGGAAGACGTAGTTTGCTGCGCAACTTTGTGCCAAGAGGGAAACCTGCAAATTACTATGATAACACATGCAGGGGGTTGGGATACGTTACACCCACACTACCAGCAACGGTTCGGTCTAAGGATGACAAACCGATCCCATCACATTCTGCCTCTTCCTCCGAGTGGGACTCAAATGTCAGTGTGGGAATGATGTTCGAGAATCTCATCGTTAATATGACTTCAAGCAGTCAATTGGAGCCAGCGAAAGCTACTGATGAGGAATCATGGGCTCAGCAATTAGGTCTCCAATGGGAAAAGCGATTCGAACAGCGTGAACCACCTACTGAAGACAAGGTGATCCAGGTCAACTTGGGTAGTCAAGATCACCCTAAACCCATCTTTATAAGTGAAATCTTATCACTTATGGAAAAAGAAGAATTAATAATACTCGTAAAGGAGTATATAGATGTTTTTGCATGGAACTACGAGGACATGCCCGGACTTGATCCGCAAGTAGCCATGCATCGTCTGAACATCAAACCTGACGTCAAGCCAGTCAAGCAGCAGCAACGTCGGTTTCGTTTAAACATTATGGAGGCCATTGAAGTCGAAGTTCATAAGCTCATTGCATGTGGCTTCATACGCGAGAAACAGCATCCAGATTAGGTTGCTAATATCGTTCCCGTCCTCAAGAAGAATGAAAAAATACGGATCTGCATCGACTACCGTGATCTCAATACAGCTTGACCTAAAGACGAATTCCCACTGCCCATCACCGATATCATGATTGATAATACTTGTGGATTCAAAAGAATGTCTTTCATGGACGGCTTTTCAGGGTACAATCAGATTAAGATGTATCCCGACGACGAGAAACATACTTCGTTCCGAACACCATTGGGGGTATACTGCTACATTGTGATGCCCTTCGGGTTAAAGAACGCGGGAGCAACCTATCAGCGGGCAATGAACACAATTTTTCGCGATTATCTCCGAAAAACGGTAAAATGCTATGTCGATGACATTGCTGTCAAAAGCCGCAATAAGAATGACCATTTTCGTGACTTGAGAACAATGTTCGACATAATGCGGGCTCATCAGCTGAAGATGAATCCGAAAAAATCCTTCTTGGGAGTTTCGAGTGGCAAGTTCCTTGGGTTTATTGTTACATCAAAAGGAATTCATCTTCACCCAGACAAAGTCAAAGCCATCCAGAGCATGCATCCACCGAGAAATCTCAAAGAGCTTAGAGGCTTGCAAGGTAGACTAGCTTATATTAGAAGATTCATCGCAAATCTCTCAGGCCACCGTTCACCCGACTCATGAAAAAGGGTGCTTCCTTTGTATGAGATCAAGCTTGTCAGGAAGCTTACGAGGATATCAAGAGATATCTCACAAAACCTCCAGTCTTGGTAGCTCCCACATCAAGGAAACCATTCTTGCTTTATGTGAAAGCCATGGACCATTCTTTTGGTGCCCTGCTTGCTCAAAAAGACGACAATGGTCACGAACAGGCTATCTATTATCTGAGCAGGACTCTGATAGGGGCGGAATCTCGCTATAATCCTATTGAGAATGAGTGCTTAGCTCTTATCTTTACCGTTCAGAAGACACGACATTATTTGGTCGGCCAAACCATACATGTCATTTCCAGAGTGAATCCTTTGCGTCTTCTCATGACGAAGCCAGGATCATTGAATTCAAGATTAGCTAAATGGGCGCTTCTTTTGTCTCAATACGACATGCTCTTTATCCCTCAAAAGGCGGTTAAAGGCCAGGCCCTTGTAGAGTTCTTGGCTGCTCATCCGATTGCGGAAAACTCAAAACTTCATGAAGATATTCCAGATGAAGTCTTCGAATCCAATGTAACTTCAGAGGATGAAGTTTGGCAGGTGTTCTTCGATAGAGCATCACGAATAGGCCCTAAAGGCAGGATCATTGCCGGCGTGGGGGTTGTGTTTATCTCTCCGCAAAATCACGTCCTTCCTAGAGCATTTTCTCTGACGGAATCATGCTCCAACAATGTGGCAGAATACAATGCTCTACTTATTGGTCTTCAGCTCGCCCACGAAATGGGGGTACACTACCTTGAAGCTTACAGCGATTCAAAATTGATTATCAATCAGGTTAAAGGTGAATATAAGGTCCGTCACGAGGATTTGGTACCCTATTATCACGCAGTCATCGAAATGGCTAATCTGTTTGATGGCTTGTACATCGGGCACGTATCTCGATCTCAGAATACTAAGGCAGATGCTCTTGCTGCATTAGCAACAACGCTAGCCTTGCCAGTCGACACCGAGTATCACCTTACAGTGGCGACTCGACACCTTGTCTGCTCTAAACATATGTTAAGAACCAGAAAGGTCTATAATATCTCGACGGATCTTGAGCCGAGAGATTGGCGATTTCCTTTCATCGACTATGCTCTACATGGTCTGCTGCCGGACAATCCTAAAGAAGCGGCATCTATAAGATGAAGGTCTCTCCGTTTTTACTATGGTTCAACTCTGAAGACACTTTACCGTCGTTCATACGACGGTATCCTCCTCCGTTGCCTTTCTAATTCAGAGGCACTGGAAGTGCTCAAAGAAGCACACGACGACGTATGCAGAGCTCATCAGCCAGGTCCAAAACTCAAGGACAGATTGCACAGGCTTGGATAATTGGCCAACCATGATAGCCGATGTCATCCAATATGCACGAAGGTGTAAAGCATGCCAAATTCATGCGAACTTTTTACACCAGCCTCCGGAGTTGCTCCACCCATTGCTTCATGGCCATTTGAAGCATGGGGAATCGATGTCGTAGGGCCAATCAGCCCCTCTTCGACAAAAGAACACCGGTTTATTCTGGCGATAACCGATTACTTTTCAAAGTGGGCAGAAGCCTTACCACTGGTTGAAGTCAAAACTTCCAACGTGGTTAATTTCATCAAACACCATGTCATCCATCGATTCGGTGTCCCTAGGCGGATCATCCATGATAACGGTCCCCAGTTCATAAGCCAGGTATTCTACCAGTTTTGCGATAAATACCGGATTCAGAACGTGGCTTCAACTGCCTACAATCCTGCCGCTAATGGCTTGGCGGAAGCATTCAATAAGACAATCATTAAGCTACTCAAAAAGTTCGTTTCCTCGAATAAGCGAGATTGGAACGAGAGGCTTAGTGAATGTCTTTGGGCCTACCGAACCACGGTTCGGACCTCCACAGGCAATACGCTTTTTTTCCTGGTTTACGGATGCGAAGCAGTCATACCGTTAGAAATTCAGATGCCATCATTGCGAGTCGCTTTAATGACTAAGATCACATCAGAGGACAATGATCGGTTGCGTCTTCAAGAGCTCGAAGCCCTAGATGAGAAGCGGTTACAAGCTCAGCAGCACATTGAGTTTTATCAAGCTCGGATCTCAAAAGCCTTCAATAAGAAGGTCAAACAAAGAGTCTTCCAGAAAGGAGATTTGGTTTTAGCCGTCAGACGACCAATGATCATGACGCACAAAACCAAAGGCAAATTTCAGCCCAAATGGGAGGGACCGTTTGTAATAGAACAGTCTATTCAAACGGAGCATATCGCCTTATGACTTCAGATGGTGATTTACTCATGATGCCGATCAACGACAGGTTCTTAAAGAAGTATTATTCTTGATAAGAATCCTTCTCGTGATCAACTTAACATTACACCTCTAATCAAGACCTTCGAATCCAAGATATGCAGGAGGAGCGCCCTTCTCTTCCTCCAAACGAGATCATATGACCGTAAACCAGTATAGAGCCGACCGTATACTGATTGTCTCAAAGAAGAATCAAGGTTACGAATACAGTAACCGAATGATCCAACACCTTTAACGGTTAAGGATAGAGGAAAATGTTGGCCTTTAAGCCCCACATAAGTCCTCGACAACTCATCATGCTGAAGGGAATAGCATGGCTAGCCCGGCTCAAACGGTAGTTGGTAAAGGCATATCAAACCTTTTGACAGCTGAGGATTTGCTAAAAATTCTAAGGGACCTGTTCCCATTTGATTCCCTCTCCAAAATCACTTACCAATTCTCATCCATGGAATGGTAAGACCACATATAAAGAACGACAGATCTATTTGAATTACTGCTATGTTCAATCACCTTTAACAGTAAACGAATCTCTCGGTCAAGTTAATACTACACTTCTGACCAATATCGCTCATACTGCACCATCCATTTCGCTGTTAAGTTAACATTAAACCTATGACAGTGATTTCCTCGATTTTCTCAGTGAAAACGAGATCTTTTCATGCTATGTTTAACACTACACCTTTGACATCCATTTCGCTGTTAAGTTAACATTAAACCTATGACAGTGATTTCCTTGATTTTCTCAGTGAAAACGAGATCTTTCCATGCTATGTTTAACACTACACCTCTCGCATCCATTTCACTGTTAACATTAAACTTATGACAGTGATCTCGATTTTCTCAGTGAAAACGAGACCTTTTCATGCTATGTTTAACACTACACCTGTGGCATATCTTTTTGACACGTTAACATTACACCTCTGACATTTGATCTTTTATGAAATTCATTTCCTAGCTCCCCAGCAAGTTTCTGAGTCCCACTCAGTCTTTAGTGGACTTCTTTGGTTGTCACGTTAACAATATACCTCTGACAAATTGACAATTTCTTCCAAGTCCCATCCAAATTTTGAGCTTGGTGGCTTCTCAATCGGTTATGTCATCGCGACCTCTGAACCAGCAGATAGCCAAGTCTCATCTTTCAGTCCGACAAGGACTATTTCTTTGTCATCATATGACAAAATTTTGAGCTTGGTGGTTTCTCAATCAGTTATGTCATCACGACCTCTTAACCGGCAGATAGCCAAGTCTCATCTTTTCAGTCTGACAAGGGCTATTTCTTTGTCATCATATGACAATTTCGAGCTTGGTGGCTTCTCAATCGGTTATGTCATCGCGACTCTGAACCGGCAGATAGTCAAGTCTCATCTTTTCAGTCCGACGAGGATTATTTCTTTGTCATCATATGACAAAATTTCGAGCTTGGTGGCTTCTCAATCGGTTACGTCATTGCGACCTCTGAACCAGCAGATAGTCAAGTCTCATCTTTCAGTCCGACAAGGACTATTTCTTTGCCATCATATGACAAAATTTTGAGCTTGGTGGCATCTTAATCGGTTACGTCATTGCGACCTCTGAACCGGCAGATAGCCAGTGTGTGACTAACGCTCTCAGCTTATCACCGCTGATTAGATTAGTTATATCATTATTCCGTTTCCTTTTAATGGCTGCAATACAACTTGAAGGCGAGAATTCAGAAGATAAAACAAGTTGGAAATGCAATGGGGGAGTCAAAATAAAATCACTTTTTATTGATTCCAAAAGAGGGATACATGAATGCACGGATTGCAAGCTACAACGGTGCTTCATAGGACTTGATCTGTCCTTCAAGAGTGGCCAGCCTAGTCTTCCTCTCTTCAGCAGCCCTGATAAGCGCGTGCGACCTCAACTCGACCTCATTAAAGCTCGTTGTCTGGGCCAAGCGAGCTTCAATTTCAACCAAGGTTGCCCTCTGTGCTATCTCCTGTCGCAAGACTTCGTCATTCTGGGCCTTAAGCTGCTCAAGCCGGGTAGTCTCTTCAAGACGCACTGGTTCAGCCCTGAACAAAAGAAGATTAGCCTTTCTGATTATTTCCTTGGCCTTTTCAATTTTATCCTCAGTGTCAAGAAGAGCACTGCTAGAAGCGTCTATGGCATCCCCGAGCTCTACTTTTCTTGTCTCTAAGGATTTCAAATCAGAAGAAATCGCCTTAGCAGCTTCTTGAGCGGCGAGATGAGCTTCATGCATCTGAGCAACAAGATGCGCAAGCTGTTCGTTAACTAAAGACTCCAAATCTGAATGGCTAAGACGGCGCCATTCGTCCACATCCCTCTCGAGTCTGTTCACCAAAAGCTCCAATGTGGCGGTCTGGTCATCCCCTCCAAAGTCTCGGATACTGTCAATGCTTCGGGAGAGAACCACCTTTAAAGCAATAGTCGAGCCCTTCAAGACCAAAGCAATGGATCGCTTCAAGCTCTTATAAAAGCTGTCGACTAACTCAGCCACGAATTCGTTCTCGGCCTCAATTACTCCCGGCAAACGAGCAGCCCCTGAAGACAGAGCTTCCACTGCCTTCACTGGCGTAACTATGGAGGAAATAATAGAAGCACTGGTTGCAACAACATGAGGGGTCGTCGGTGATCTCGGAGGAGTCCTCATTGAAACCAGTACACTGGCCACAACCGAAGTAGGGTTAATGACGATTTCCGGGAGAGTTGGCTCAACCACCAATGTTGGAGAAGTAGGACTGGTAATCACCTTCAACTCCGCGCTTGGCAAGATAGGCGGCACTGGCAAAACCGATGGCATCTCACTTACCGATATAGTTAGAAGTGAGGTTGGTTCCATGATTACTGTTCCCTCAATCCCCTTTCCTCTGGCCGATTCAGGCTGATAAGAGGGCAACCCGTGATACAAAGCATCCAACTCGGCAGCATCTGCCGCGGTCGAAGTACTTACTTCACCCCTGGTTCCCTCAAGAAGATTGGTTGGCTCTCTTGAAGTCGATGCACCCAGAGGCGGAACACCTGTAGTAAGACTGTTTAAGCAAGGTATGATCAATATTAGGGAAGAATTACTCACAAAAGGTCAAAGCACTACCAAAAGATGATGTCGCCTCAATCGCCTTGGCAGCAGTCTCTCTCCAAACTTCCTCGATGGCTGCATCAGTCCCCTCAGGCTCTATTGGAAAATCTTTGGCAGAATCAACACGAACGGTCGGCCTACCTTCGCTCGCCGAACCCTCGGTGGTCCACCCAAAAGAGCTAGAAGCTACGAGACTTTCTTTTGAAGTCCCAGCACCCAAAGGACCTACATCGGCCGCATCATCTCCAGACTCTTCCGAGACGGCGTAATAGCCAGCCTCATCGCCTTCTCTATAAGTAAACAGGGGATCATAATGCTCCTCCCGTTCTCCGGAAGCCTCAGCTCTCAGGTCTTTCACCGCCTCAGTTTCTGACTCATAAAGTAAACAATGAGTTGTCTGGAATACATAAGAGTGTATTATAAAAACGGAGTTGATCATACCCAGGTCCGGAGTAGCTTTACCAGCAGTCTGCCTAGAAGCCGACAACCTAATGACTAATGGAGCAGGAGGAGGCACTGCAGATGATTCGCCCTTTGCAATAACCGTAGGAGCGTAGCGACGAGGCTTCTTCACTACCCTCTTCCTACGAGATCCACCTTCCCGCTTTCGCTTGAAGTGGACGTCAGGATCTTCTTCCTCCACTTCTTCCACGTCAACATGTTCCATGGGGGCCGTGTCTACCCCCACCAGAAGCAGCTGCTGGAGCCTAAGCACATGTATCCGCTTCAAAGCGAGGACTTCCTGCATCCGAGACTTCGCTATCATCAACGGCAATGAATTCCCTGAGGCCTGGAACGCGGACCCTCTTACCCTCGCTCGTCTCAGTGACCTTCCGCTTCAGCCGCTGAGAGATTAACTTCACACCAAAAGAATTAATAGAAAATCCAGTGGGTGTGGAGTTCGAAGTATCTATACCGCTGGCAGAATCCCAGGGTAGTCAGAAGGTTCGGAGTCCTTAGCGGCATGCACAGTCGCGCTTCAGTACAGCCAGCAATGAAGAACCGCCAGGCACGAGCTCTATCGATGAGGCTCCTCATAAAGGCCAGACTGCTGTTCGGATTGCCTACATACAGTTGGTCATACCCAAACTGATGGGCAAACCGACTCGGAACATAGGGCTCCAGGTAACAGGTGTCCCCGCTTCTATACAACAAGTGTGATGACCGGATGCTAACCAGCCATTCGAAGACTCCCCGACTCAATGACGTCTGCCCTTCCCCTATATCCTTGAATTCTTCACCATAGCCTGCATCGCGAATGTAGGGAAAGCACCGAAAAAGGCTGTAGACGTCATGGCGACACAGCAGTTTGCGGACCCCAGCCACATAAGTCCGTGACCACGAACACCCCTCGAATCGACGGAGAAGCGCCATCCGAACACCTTCTGGGGGCTCCTCTCCGGCTTGGATAATGGAGGGGCAGTGAAGGGCGAACCATGCTATCAAATAAGTATATGGCAAACCAATTCTGGGGTTTGGTCCGTCGTGAGGCAAGATAGTCCCCTTTCCCCGCTTCGTTGTTGGTGGCCTACAGAAAGCCTTTGTCAATGCACGAAGGCCTCTTTGAATACAGCACACCATGGCTGGAAGAAGTCCAAGACAGCGACCATGGACTAGACGAACAGCGGGCAATAAGACAGTCGGATGAATGATATCGCCAGACGAAGATGGCACCACACATCTCTTCAATCGGACCGTTAAAAAACCAGCCAGAAGTGCCTTCCGGGACGTCGGCCGACGAGCCTGGTGGTGGAAACTCCGAAGAATATCACCTTTCTCATAGGGTCCATCATCTTCTTCTTCCAGAATCAAATCCCCTTGAGAGTGCCCTTGCATCCGGCGAAAGATGTCTTCATCTGCAACTCCACAATGAGCTGCTTCAGGAGTACCCTCCAGCTCAGGGAACAAATAATTTCCCCAGCTCTTCAAACTGCATGAAGCTCCCTTATGGCTCCTATGCATGCTGGAGCAAATATAGAGGTGGCACATCAATTCCCGGTAAGTCTCAAACAAGGCGGGCTCCTGCTTCTCCAGAAGTACCAATTCCGCCTCGCACGGGAAATATTCTTCATATGGGAGAGACCTCAAAGGCAGAGCAGAGACTTCTCACATCTCGTGCAGAGCCATACCCAATTCGCCAACAGTGGTGAAGGTCCCTGTAGCCGGACAGTACAACTCAAAGATGGCGTGAAAGTTCGCTACGCTCATCTGAATGCCATAACAGGTCGCCCTAACGGCCTCGTAGAGTCCCAGCTTCTCCAAATCTTCTTCAAAATAGGCAAGGACATATAGAGTCAAGTCCCTCCACCATGCCTTGGGAGGATGAATCCACCCCGGGGTCCTGAAATCAGTGGCCGGATAATTGCCTGAAATCTTAAAGAACTGATTTCCAAAAGTCTGAGCCACCGCGGGATTTTCTCCCACGGGGATGTCCGGAAGTACGTTCCCAGGATGGAGACCTAATATGCAGCGAGGACTCTTCCTTGTGTAACCGGGGGACGGAATTATCAACTTCCCTACGTGAACGGAATCAGTAGTCCGCGTCACTTGCCACTGCATCTTCCGAGCCCTCGTCACACATTGAAAGGACAAGGGAAAATGCCGCTTGCTAGATGGGAGATAGTACTTCTCACCACCCAATTTGAAAATCCACTGCCCCCTCTGGCTAGCAGCTGGTGATCGTTGTCTGGCGCTGCATCTCCAAACATGAAGCCGGGCTTTCGATAGATTCTTCGGTCGGAATCTTCAAGAGGAGCAGTAGTTAAGATGCTCCTCATGGTACGCTGATCCCTAGCATTAATAAGTGCATCCCGACCAGGAGCGCTCCGCTCGCTGAATAGTGAAGCCTGCCCTTGAAACTGTAGACTAGCATTGCCATCCAGCCCCCTGGCTGTTCCAAAGAGACTGTTCAGAGGACCAGGAGTATAATGCACTGCAAAATAACAAGGGGAAACTATGATTAGTTCATCGGCCGAAGGAGAGCTAAAACAAGAATGTAATTTTACCTGTAACGCCCCGATCCCAAAGATACGGGGACGTCACTGCAACGCATATACGTAGGCCAGATGGTGCCCCCACGTATATACGCTAAGCATAAGTACAACAAGTATCAGAGTACAACACACACAGCGTGGTATAATCATATGCCAACTTACAAAATATAAGTACAAAGTTACACAAGTTATGATAAGCAAAAAATCACTTTACAAGTGTCCTTTATCACAACCCAAGTCCAAAAAGAACGATATACAACCAAAAATACAAAAGTGCTCACGTAAGGATGGAGATCCGTGAACCAAAAAGAAGTGTCGGGCAGGATAGATCTAGAGCTGGTCAGCCTGCTCTCCTAGGTAAGCCAAGTCCTCTGTGGAAGGCTCCACTTCGTTCCAAGCCTCAGAATCTGAATATGCAAATCCAAAGGGTCAAGACATAATACAACAAATAAAAGATAGCCAAGTGGCAAGGATCATGAATAGAGATAATGAAATAGTACTAAGTAACAATGCATGACAAGAGATGTAAACTAAGAAAGATAAAGTCATATGCAATAAATCTACAATTAATGTCTTATTATTATTACTTGTCTTACTGTGATATCTAGCTATGTGACCCAGCGTCCCAGAGCACATAGATCCATATCCTAGTGAAACAAGGTTGTTATTGGAAACAGCGGTTGTATCGACGAACTATGTTTACAGTGTGTCCCGTGCATGCCCGGGACCACGGCCCAGTATTGTTCCGTTGCTTGAAGACGGAACCTGCCGCTAGGCTAAACAGGAGGGTCTTATGTATGCCCTTGTCATGACAGTAAACAGGAAAGGGAGGAAGCACTCCCCTCGGTCCCCTGGAGTACCACAGGTAAGACCGGAAACATGGTGCACATCCTAATACCACTGTAAACACGAACACCTATCGATATCCGCATATTTCCCCCTGACCCATGTGTAAGTTGGTGCATTTTATGTAAAAGTCCGGTGTATCATGTTTTGTTTTAAGAGATGGCATGATAGGTGGTGATGTTGCTATTTAACATGCCATGAAACGAATATATACAATAACAAGTCATGAGGCAATAGGAGATGCATCCATTCAGTTATATGTCATGTAGTGCTAGTATTGAAGCATGAACAAGCAGGAAATAATACACATGTAACAAGTATAGGTACTAAATTTAGAACAGAAATTAACTATGACACACAGCCAGGATTAGTCGACTAGGGGTAATGGTTAGTCGACTAATAGGGTTTCTAGTCGACTAGGAGTTTGGATTGATCGACTAAAACTGGGATACAGAGTGTTGGAATTCTGTTTCAGTGCATGCTAGTCGACTAGGGTAAGAGGGTTAGTCGACTAATAGGAAGTACTAGTCGACTAACAGATATTTCGGTCGTCTAGATCTGTGATACAGAAAGTTGGGTTTTCTGGTCCAGGATGGATTAGTCGACTAGGTGGATTCAGGAGTCGACTAATATGGGTTTCCAGAGAGTTTATTAGTCGACTGATATTTTTGGGCAAGTCGACTAATGCTGTGTCTTCCAGAAAAACTAAATTTCAGCTAAGTGTTCTAGTCGACTAGGTCTTAGGGTAAGTCGACTAATAGTGGGGAAAATCAGTGTACAGGACAGAAATTCTGGAAACGTGTTTGATGGCTAAATTCCTGGTTTTAGGTGACCTATGTGTACAAGAAGTGTAAACACAGTGCTCTAAGGCTAATACAAGTCTTGGTGAGTGAATTACTCCCTTGGAATGGTTGGATTTGAGCTTAGATGACTTAAAAATAGGATTTTTAGTGTGCAAGTGAACAAAGATTTCTACTTCAAGTATGTGATGTGTGAACTAGGTCTTGGTGAGTAAGAACTCACCTGGAGGGGTCAAATCTGAAGCTTGATCCAAGGATGGAGGTGTTGGCTCCAATCCACAACTTGTAGTTGAAGCTAGGTTGAAGGATTCTCCCTTGGAGTTGCCTTGATGAAGCCTTGGGTGAATCTCTTGTGATCTTGAGGTGGAAGTGAAGGGATTGGGTGCTTGGAGTTAGGGTTTAGTTGTGGAAGGAGGAGATCTTGGAGCTTCTCTTCTCTTGTTGAAGTGAAAGAGAGAAAAAAGAGTAATTTGCAAATGAATAGGAATTTATAGTTTGGGATTTTAGTAAAGGGGTTGGGATTTTGATGGATGAGAGGGACTTTTGTGTAAAAAGGGGGGTGAGGTGAGTGTCCTCTCCTTGGCCACTTGGCCGGCTGTGGGAGAGGGAGAGAGTGAGTGGGGTTAGGTGAAGTGGTGAGTGGGAAATGAGGTGGAAATGAAGTGGAATTGGAATTTTGAAATTTTTGAAAAAAGGTCCGAATTTCAAGTATCTCGGATTGGTCTGAAAATTTTACCAAAAATCAAGAATAAGATTTTAAGACTCATGGTGAAATTCGTTTGAAGAAATAATTTGTAGTTTTAAAATTAAAAATCCCGGAATCAGTCACCTGCCGACTCAGTTGGGATTTTCATAAATTCGTAAAATCTCCAGAAAAAGAGTGTAGGTTGAAAACATGATTCTAAGGAATAATGCCTAAAGGACCATCTAGAAATTCCTAACTGTTTGTGAGTTAAAAATCCTGGAATCGGTCAGCGGCACTGGCCGACACCGGTTTCGGAGAAATTCATTTTAATTCCAGAAAATTCCAGAAAATCACATAAAATATTAAATATTAGAAAACGATATTTGAAATTAAAATCGGTCAAATACGGAAGGTAAATCGGAAAATACGATCGAAAGACTGAATACGTAACTAAGTACGTATTCCGGGAGAGGGGTATTACAACCTGTAACGCCCCGATTCCACGGATACGGGGGCGTCACTGCGACGTATATACGTAGGTCAGGAAAGGCCCCCACGTATACACGCTAAGCATAAAATACAACAAGCAAGGATCAGAGTGCAACGCAAAGCATGGTATACACACATATATGCCAACATAAAGTACAGATACAAGTCATCACAGTATGATAAACATTACATATTCCATATGTCTTTTATCACAACTCAGTCCAAAAGTAAAATATACAAGACATACACAAAACGCTCACGAGGGAGGTGAGGATCCCGTGAGTCAAAAGAAATCTGGAGTAAAAGCACTGGAGCTAGACTGCCTGCTCACCAGAGGAAGCTCAATCTGCAGTGGACAGCTCCACCACGATCCAAGCCTCGGAATCTGAATATGCAAATCCAAGGGGTCAAGACAAATAGTAATAAATGAACTACTGCCAAGTGGCTAGGGGACATGGATGGGGTCAGAACACAACTATGAAATAAAGGGACGAGTATAACATAATCGACATGAAATGGGAAATCCAAAGTAATGCTAACTACAAGCAAAAGTGATCGTATACGCTTAAGTCACTGTCCCATGAGACTAGTACGTCGAAGGAATAATCCAAACAAGGAAACCCTCATACATATACCTCTATCTCATGCCACAGGAAAACAAGCGTATAGGATCAGAATTGCAATTCATACGACAGTCAAACAGGGCTACACAACAAGTGCAACACAAATCCAAAACAGGAACTAATAATAGTTAAAACCGGAATCATCACTGGAATCACGGAAATCATAACAAGTGTCACAACTGGAAACATAACTGGAAAACATACCTGGAACGTCAAGATCCATAACAATAACCATAACAGTATCAATTATTATTAATATTACTCGTCTAACCCATATATCTAGGTATGTGCCTCGGTATCGATCCCAACTCACATACATCCATATATCGGAAAGTCGAGGGTCGTTATCGGAAGTAGATAGAGAACTGATATAGCTTCTTATAGTGCTTCACATGTCCACATACACCGGGGACCAGTTTAGTGGTCCAACGGTTCCCACCGCCTGGGACCGGCTAACAGGCTCGATAATAGTTCACATACACCGGGGACCAATTTGGTGGTCCAACGGTTCCCACCACCTGGGACCGGCTTGGAGGCTCAATGTCCCCCATATACTTCCATCACTATAAGCAAGGTATCATTCCGGCATCCATCACTTCCACCCATACCCCATATAAGTTGTAGCTTATTAAAGATTATCAGTTTACGGGAATAAATGAACATGACAGTAGTAACCCTACAGACTCAAGAGGTGGCCCCCATGGATTCAAGAGGTGGCCCCCACCGTGTGGTGTGGCACTTTGTTCCATGTGGCACTTTGTTCTGAGGGAGTGGATTCTAGAGGTGGCCCCCACCATTGGACGGTGTGGCACTTAGTTCCATAAAACAAGGTAGGATTCCCGTAAATAAGATAATCGTAAAGTCAAGTGTATCATGCTCGGTTTAAGGGATAGCATGACTAAGTGGTGATATAACAAATGAAACGTAACAATGAACTAATAATTGGCCGGGTCAACCATGGCATAACAATGGGTCGAGTGAGTACATGTTAGGCGTCATGTGATATACATGTGTTAAAAGGTGATAGATAACTAACAAGACTATAATAAGGTAAAGCAAGTGGAAACATAGAGATAACTTAGGGTTCAACGACCTCGAAGGGTCTGCCACGCATGTATACAATAAAGGAGTAAGGATAATACGGGCAAGGCATAAGTCTAAGAATAAAACAAGCGATTACATGGCAATACACAAGCATGATAATATAAAGTGACTGCAGGTGATGAACCTCAAATAATAGGTCATAAGTACCAAGTGCATTCACATGAGCCATGCATAAGATCCATCAAGCGATGAGTCCTAAAGTACCAGTCATGAAGTACAAGAAACCATAATGCATAATACATAAATCAACGACAAGATCTAATTTTAGAAAAGAAACCATTTAAGACATGCAGACAGAATTAGTCGACTAGGGGGAAGAATTAGTCGACTACAAGTGGGATTAGTCGACTAATAGTCTTGTATAGTCGGCTAAACCTGTGCACCAGAGAGTTGGGATTTTTTTTCCAGGAGTCGACTAGGGTCAAGGGATTAGTCGACTAATATAGGTCTCAAGTCGACTAACATACACGCAAGTCGACTAAGTCTGGGATACAGAGAATTGGAGTTTCTGGTTCAGGGAACATTAGTCGACTAAGGCAAAATGGTTAGTCGACTAGGGGGTTCAAGTCGACTGGTATTTAGGCTCAGTCGACTAGGCCGATAGTTGGTTTCTGGTCCAAGGAAGGTTAGTCGACTAGGTGAATTCAGGAGTCGACTAACAGGGATTTCCAGAGAGTTTATCAGTCGACTAATACTGGGAGTAAGTCGACTAATACTGAGTTTTCCGGAAAAATTAAGTTTCAGCTAAGTGTTCTAGTCGACTAGCCCCTAGGATAAGTCGACTAGTCGTGGGAAAAACTGTGACAGAGCAGAATTTCTGGGAGTTGTGTTAGATGGCTAAATTCATGATTTTAGGTAACTTAGATGTACAATAGGGGTAGACACAAGTGCTCTAGGGCTAATTCAAATCTTGGTGAGTGAAATACTCACATGGAAAGGTTGGATTTAGTTCTTGATGACCTAAAAATAGGATTTTTAAGAATCTAGTGTATAAGAATTACTAATATAAGTAATTAGGAAGCTATCTAGGTCTTGGTGAGTAAGGTACTCACTTGGATGGGTCCAATTAGGGGCTTGATCCAAGAAGAAGATGATGGCCTTAATCCTTGAGTGGTTGTTGAAGCATGAGATGGAGATGTTGAACTTGGAGTTGCCTTCGGGAGTGTTGGTGGTTGGAGATGAGATCCTTGAAGCCCTAGATGAACTCTTGAAGTTGGAGGCGAAGAGACTTGGGGTTTCTTGAAGCTAGGGTTTGTGGAGGAGATGGGGATTTTGGAGAAGTCTCTCTTGATGAAGTGAAGGAGAAAGAAAAGGGTGAATTGCAAATGAAAAGAATTATATAGGTTGGGGATTTTGTGAATTGAGTGTAAATGGGATAGATGCAAGGGGTTTTCTTGCAAAAAGGGAGGTGAGGTGTCCCTCACAAGGCCACTTGGCCGGCTAAGGGAAGGAGAGAGAGTTAGTGGGGTTAGGTGAGAATGTGAGTGGGAAATGAGGTGGCAATCTAGGTGGAAATTAGGAATATGCAATTATTGAAAAATGCCCGAAATTCAAGTATCTCGGAATGATCTGAAAATTTTACCAAAAATCAGGAAATATATATAAAGACCAATAGTGAAATCCGTTCGAAGAAATACTTTATAGTTTTAAAGTTAAAAATCCCGGAATCTGAGATTTACCGACTCCGAAAGAATTTCCATAAAATCGTAAAAATCCCAGAAAAAGAATATAGACAGAAAATATGACTCCGAGAAATAAAGTCTAGAGAACCATCATGAAATTCTAAACCGTTTGAGAATTAAAAATCCGGGAATCGGTCAGCGGTACTGGCCGACACCGGTTTTGAAGAAATTCAATTTAATCCGAGAAAAGTCCAGAAATTCACAGAAAATCTAATATATTGGGAAATAACATTTAAAACTGAAATCGGTCAATTCTACATGCCAGAAAACCAAATCGAGGAATATACCATGATCGGGCCCTCGGCTCAGGCTAGGGCTGGCTCCGAGTCCACGAATCCAAAATCCAACAAAAATAATCGTGTAAAGAATTCATGATACAGAATAAAATACAGAAAACAAATCGAAAAATACGATCGAAAATCTGAATACGCAACTAAGTACGTATTCCAGGAACGGGGTATTACATTTGTTAAGGCATAGTTTCGCTCTCCGAGCGAAGCTGGCCTAACAATAGCTTCGTAGCTGCAGCTTAACTCCGCACTCCACATGAAGGCAGGATGCAGGAAAATATCTAAGTATTAGCTTCGCTCTGGAAGCTTGGCCTCAACGCGAAGGAGCCCCAAGAGCTAACTTCGCCAGAAGAGTACCGCTGCTTAAAAATTATTTCGAGGGCATTAAAGTCCTTTTCCAACCGCGCTTCTAAGGCTAACTTTGCATCCTATCATCCAATAGGATGTGAACCGCCTAAGGGATAGCTTCGCCCGGAAGCTTGAAGAAGAGACCCTTCGGTTCTAAGATTCTCAATCAAGAAATTAAGAGAAATTAAGGGACTTGAGCTCCCTGAGATCACTAGATCACAATAGATCGTTCTAGATTCATTATAAGATAGCCGAAAGATTGGCTTTAAGAAGAGATGAAAATCTCTGAACAAAAGGGAAAGATCCCTACCCGTAATAGGTCGTTCGATGACCGGAGGAGGACCCTCCGTCGTAGAGGTTGCTACCTCTTTTTCTGCTCGTCTTTTGGGAGCCATCGGAGAACTGAAGAAGTTCTTGAATTCTCAAACGAAGAAGAAAGAAGAAGAAAAGGTTTGCAGTGCTCTGAAAATTCAAAGAGAAGTGGTGCCTTCTCTTTCAGCCCGATCAGGCTTTTATAGGCTGATGATTGCTAAATGTCGCTTCCTCGAAAGGAGCGCAGGCAGTCGTTTCAAATTAATTTGAAACGGCGCCTAAAGCGCCTTCCCGAGAAGCGCTGCTTCAGCCCCGCTAAGGGCTAACTCCGCCGTGAGTCCAGTGTTGACTTAGCACGACGCTTGAATAACTTCGCTGAGAAACATGCCTTAGCTCCGCTGAGAGCTTCTAATTCCTCCTAGGGAAAAGACTTGCCTAAAGCTGGTCCACTTCAGGTGTTCTCGAATCAAAAAGGAGAGAAACAAAGCAGATAAGTAGAAAATAAACTTTTATTGATTCAAAAGGAAAGATACATTGATACTACTACATCAAGGTTGTGTTTCGTACAACCGAATCATTGCTCCAAAGGCATACAAGTGGTCCTAGCTACTTCCAAGCCAAACTAAGCGGAGACGAAAGGCCTTCCTCCTGCACAAGGCCGTAATCCTTCGCCTAATGGCAGATTTTGCCATCAAGAAGCCGGATCTTCTTGGATGAAAATTGGCAAAGGACTTGTTGCCACCAGAAAGCTGGATCTTCTTTGATGAAAATTGGCAAAGGACCGGTTGCCACCAGAAAACTGGATCTTTCGTAATCAAAATTGGCAAAGGAAGGATTCGAGACCTTACAGGTGACGTCCACTTTCCCGAAGTGGATCATCTCGGATAAGCGACTATCAACCCCTTCTCGAAGTAGATCATCTCGGATAAGCGACTGCCAACCTCTTTTGGGAACACACATCAGCTGCCCCAGTTTGTTCCTCCTGCTTATGGCCAAAGTTTCAACTTGAAAATTAAGAGACAAGTTTCTGGTCTCTTTCATTAAGAGGAAAGACGGGCGAGTATAGTTCACTGCAATATAAACTGGAGACAAGTTAGCAGTAAATCAAAGGAAAATACAAGCATGATACGCTAAGTCAAATTCTTTGGGCGAAGCAATTTATATCCGATCCAGTTGCACTTTAAGGATTGATTTCAGTTAAGCAAAGGATAGCCTCGCTTGCACAGTGATGATTGGCTAGTTCAGCATAAGCCAAGTCCTAGCCTCGCCTATATGGCTAAGCCAGACTGATCCAGAGGGACGCAGTCTTGACCCCACCTATATGGCAAGACTAGCTCAACCTTGAAGAGAGTAAGTCCCAATTCTTGCCTATGTGGCGAACTTAGCAGGCAAGCATGGAATAATCTTTCTTTGATCATGTGAAAATGATAGCTTCGCCAAAGAAGCTGGGAAAAAGGGTTGAAGCTCTTCTCTGCAAATCAGTCAGATACAAAATGAAGAACAAGGGAAATCAATCCCTGAAGTAGCTGGTAAAGCTAAAGCTAAGGGAAGTAAGCTCCCTAAAGTTGGTAAAAGTCTCCGGATGACCGAGACTCACCAATTCTTGGCCGGTTAATGACCAGAGTAGGCACCCATACTATTTCAGAGATCTGAGTATCCTTCTCTGAACAACCAGGAGATGTCATGAATGGACTGTTTCCTTGAATAGGACTTCAAGTGTCCTATTTATAGGCCTCATGGCCTGATTGCACCGCCGCTGCTTCAAGCTTGGAAGTACGAGCGAATTTAAGGCATTCAAGTACTAAGTCTTGAGAAAGGGAATAGTCTCCCTCGGAAATGCGCGCGGAAGCAATGATCTTCGTCGTTAATGCAAGAGAGGTTATTCTAACCTCGAAAAAGGAGCAATCTTTCTCGAAACTAGCCAAAAGGCAGTTGGCCTCGGGAAAGGAACGACGTTCCAAAAACAATTTGAAGCGAAACTACTTCGCGAAGCTACCCAGACGCGAAGCTATCCAGAATCGCGAATCTACACGATTCCTCGGCGAACTTATTCCAATCCGGAAGCAGGATTGAAAGCAAAGCTGAACTCAACCACTATGGCGACGTCCGTACTTTACATACCATCAATCAAAGCAATTCAAAGTATTTCGAAGTCTGAACCATTCCATTGCAGACTTTCGAAAACTTTGAAGGGGGTCTTGTTGACACTCTAAAAAAGACAAGATTTCTGACTAGCCTGAACAATGTCTAGACTTGTTGACATTTACAAAAGACAAGTGACAGACAAGTGACATACAAGCTGACGACCAGTTCTGTACCCATCTCCGAGGGACAAATCAGCAACTTGGACTCTACTGATCCAGTGAAGCAGACAGTGAGCCCAGATTGTCTTTGAAGAGACCTAAGCAGGTCTAAGATGTTAGATTAGCTCAACACATAGCATCACATGAGCCCAAGGGGATAGCCTCACCACAGAGGCTAAGATTGTCCAACTTCGCCTTGGAGCCGTTCAAAGCTCCATCAGGGAGCTAACTTACTGCTTCGCCTGAAGTGCTCAGTTAACTCCGCAGAGAGTTAGCTTCGCTCGAAGTCACACGCAACCGCGCAGAAGAATGTTCGGTAGCTTTGCCACAGATGTTTATCCAGCTCTGCTGAAGAGCTTTCTTCTAACTTCGCCAGATGCTCCTTTCAGCTCCGCTGTGAGCTCGACGCGGCAGCTCCGCTGCGGGTCTTTTATGATCACCTTTGACCAATTAAATCTCCAGATGAGATCAAATCTATTCAAGATCAAATCTGAGATCAAATTTGGCAGTTGCTTACCATAATCTCTTGACTCTCCTAAAGCAAGTAAGAAGATCATGGGAGATCTTTTAATTATTTGGAAAGAATCAAAACAGATCAGGAGATCGACGCTACCTGCTATTCCTAGCTTCGCAGAAGCTGATTCTAGCCTCGCAGCAAAGCTACTTTCCAGATTTAAACAGATTGACTCAATCTGTTTCCAGATTTTCAAGGGACAATTGTACCCCTGCTCTCCCTATAAATAGCCCACCAGAGGCATACGAAGAAAAACACGCTCAGAGGCTGAAAAACAGAGAGAGACGGCTAAACAGAGTCTTGCTTCCAAGAATTCAGAGAACTACTTCTCTAATCAGGGTGCTGATACCCTAAGATCTTCCTCCCTCTCAAGGAATCTCCGGAACCAGGCAAGAAGGAATTCCCAAGTGGAGGCAGTTTGAGAAGTAGTAAGAGGGTTCTACCAACCTTCTGTTCTCCGATTCCCCGAACCAGGCGAGAAGGGAATCCCATCGATCGCATCGTCAAAGGGACAAAATGGTCGCGCGCTTCTGGCACACTTCTCCAGAATCTCAGAGGAGATCTACTTGTAATCTTTTTTTAGAATACTTGTAATTTAGCTCATCGACTCTTTTTTGTAAGTTTTCTCCTTTGCAAAATCAATGGAAAACAGGGTCGTCTATGGGATGGCCTACCTTTGTGTTCTCACGTACCTTATAGTGAGAACAAGTTCTCACCAGATGAAGCAACAAGTTCTCACCAGATGAAGCAAATCCATTTAATTCAAATTCATTGATAGGTCATTTGAATGGAAAGATCCACTCGTCAAAGTTGATCTACTCTCATTTATAGTTCCTAAGAACCATGAATTCAAGTGAAATTGACTTTTCTTGCCTATGCATCAAGTAAGCACCAAATGGATGACTAAAACAGCATGTTGTTTGGGTCTATATTTAGAGTGTACAATTTTTTTATCCAAACCTTTGATAATGATTCAAATGCTTGAAAGATCTATATAGACCATTTTCTATTAGATGTCCAACAGTCGTCACCATCAAATATTCTTTGGCCATCTATTTTGTGCTTGCTTGATTCATAGATTAGCAAGATTCAGTTTCACTTGATTTTTGGTTCTTAGGCACTCTAAATAATTTAGTCAACTTTAATCGGATGAATCTTTGACTTGGTATTTCTATTACTGAATTTGCATTGGGAAGGATTTGCTCCCAAATCTTTATGAAGGAGCTAACATGCATATATTGCAACTAATACATATGTACCTTTTTGACAATTTGCTTCTATTCATCTCAGGCATGGAGAAGGAAAGTGGGCAATCATTCTAAGCAACAATCGTGACGTGTTTGAAGATAGAACAGCGGTATTGCTTGTGTCAATCAAATTTTGCTTTCTTCTTTCATTTAGTGACTTAATGACCAACTATTTCATTAACAGGTGGATTTGAAGGATAAGTGGAGAAATGTAACCAGGGATTAGTTTGTTCTTTGTTTTGCAAGATCTCCATGGTTATGTGGTATGTCCTGTTATCATATTGCTCATCATGGTTGAAATGCGATAGATGTAGATGATCTTGCCTTAACTGGAGATGACTTTAAACTTACCTTGAAAAATCTATACATTGATGAAAAGCTCATAGCGTATTGTACAACAAGGTGCATGCGGATATTGGAAACTAGTCAATCTCCTGTCAAGTGGCAAAGAAGGGGCTAGCTGCATGCACCCTTACCTATCTTATTAAAACTATTTGATCATGGTCATGTAAACATACATAGACATTTGTGCGTATACAGCCTAGGAACCTTGAACTTCTATATATGTGGTTGGTACTGTCACTGTAGAAGAGTCATGAGGGCTAGGTTTACCAACTCATATTGTTGATATTAATCTTTTTAATTCTGTGACATCTTTTGTTTTTGGTAATGGTTCTCCAATGGAAAAATATGTTAGTTTTTTTCAACCATAACCAGTTATCTGTGTATATATTCTTCATCATTTAACTGAGCATTCAAGTTTATTTTATTGTTTTATTTCTTTGAATTTTTATTTGATATTTCTGACAAATCATGGCCTAACCATGGGTTTTACAGGTCTATCTTGGCTGGTATCATCTAGAATATTCCATTACCACGGTCACAAATTAGGCTCTCATTATTTGACCTGATGATTTATGTTTGGCATGACCAAGATTTGAATCTTTGGTTTTGGTTCTAGCCTACCTGTTCATACAAATCTTTAGATGTTGATAATCATTAGGAAATAACAATTATATCCAAATAAAATGGACGAAACTTAAAATATGTGATAAATAAATTCTCTTATTTCCCGTCATTTTCTCTTTTATGCATTCTCAACATACATGCTTGGACTCATGACCCAACCTGGTAGAGCCCAATGGAGAGTTGATTGATCTTTAGAATTGATTTTTGCTGGTGTTTTCACATTGTAATGGATAATGGACTGTCCGTAGGGATTTTTGGATGTTGAAGATGGACAATGTCACGGAACTTGCTGACCAGTGCCATGCCAGGACAATGAAGCAAAGGCTTGAGGGCTAAATATTGTCCAGCATCATGGAGTCTGGTGTTTCGTAAAGCTTGTGGGTGAATACTAATGCAGCATGAAGGGAGTCCGTCAACCTTAAGAAGTCTGCCCAATATCTTCTTTTTGCTACTGATCTGATCCCAGGACCAATTCCAGCATCAAGGATTCGACATTTTGCAGTCTGCCTAATATCTGTCAAAGGGTTACTTCCATGGGCTTCTTCAATACCATTTTGTACAGATTGTCCTCCTTGTACTAGGATAACTTATGTCCTGTAAGTACAACTGTCTAATGTAATGTCTAAAGTAGTGACTGGACTCAACTTGAAAACTGTCAGATTGGGATGTTGGGCCTACTAACTTGTCAAATCTCAGTGTATAAAAAGATGAATTGCTACTCTTGGCAAATTTATCACTATTTTGTGGCCATATTTTGTTCTTTGCTTCTTTTTTCTGTTTTCCGGTTTTTTTTTTTTTTTAACCCTCGAGGAAGTAGATGATGCCTGGTCTCAGTCAATTATATCTAGCTACTAGTGATGTTTATGTTTGGCTTTGGCTTGTGTTATGAGAGATGGTGAAGCCATGATGTTCATATACTTTTGTGGCAGGCTTTTGATGGCCTTATTTTCTTTATTTGGTTAATAAGAGTGAATTGATTTCTTATGTTACGTGTATGTACTTCGTTACGCAAATGGTGTAAAATTTTATGGTCCTGACTGAAATCCCTAATTTGCCTTTATACAGAATTATTTTCTGATCATATTTGATAAATGCTAGTTTCAGTGAAAAATTTATTTTTCTGTGTACTGTTCAGAATAGCTGCATTCATAGTTTCACTTATCAGTGGTGAACACAACTAGATATCTGAGTTTCATTTTAAGTTTTATTAAAAGGTAAAATTGGGGCTTTTTAACCATCAAAATGAGAGGAACCCAACCAGTAGAAATAGAAGCTTCTTGTTTGGCTGCTGCTGCAAAGTTGAAACTGTGACATGATTACAGCCGCAGTCGGCAATACTTGCTTCTTCTGTATCATTATAGCAGCCACTTCAATGCAGCTGCATTCAGCAAGCTCGCAGGTGAGCTTTTCTGGAACTGCAAGCATTTTGACTGACATTTTCCAATTGGAAAATCGAATCACAGTTTTCAATCCAGTTGTGACCGTAACATGTAACAATGGCCCAAACACGCGTTTTTTGCGTTGTGAAGCGGCTGTTGTTATCATCAGCTTGATCAAGTTGTTATTCTTGTACTAATTTGCACAATAAAGCCAACATATGCTTACATTGCAGCGTGTTTTATATCGAACACCATTCCTAGTTTCATCATACATTGAACAAGGAAGACGACCATTAGAATTCGATAGAGGACCTTCAAATCTGGCTGCTGGTGCATAGTAGATACTGCAACAAGTTTCAGCCGCAATCAGTGAGCGAGACCGAGCTGGTATTTTCTTTTCTTTTTCAAGTTGCAGGTATCTTGACCAAATATTTGTTCGTATAGGAATTTTACCACAATTTATATAGCATGACATTAGTAATATTTATAATCTCAATTGTTTGCTGGTTTCCTTTACACAGAGAACAACTAGTTTCATCAACCAGTCTTCAAACAACATGTTGCATAAGCCCTCTAAAACTGCAGAACTTCATGGGGCAAACAGAGAAGCCAACGGTTGTGATTGAGGAATAAAGTTGTTTTCGATAAATATCCTAAAGAAATGAAAAGAAGCTTCCTTGGTGTTTCTCCCACTCAAAGGCCTGAGCAAAGCATTTATCCTTGCCTCACTTTCTGAACGAATCAAGAATCAGTGCTACTGCCTTTAATGAAAAGATAAGAGAAGATTAGCACTGCTCATCACCCAAAGAACAAAGACATCTCTTTCTTGCTTACTCTTCAGTGTGCGCGCGCGTCCTCACATGGGAAATGCAGTGGGAGCGCTCTTTCATCGACCACGAAATATTCATCGAACAACAGAGATCGCAAGGCGCCCATCGATGAGAGAAGTTACGAGGCAGCCACCAACAAGAGATACAGGAAGGCAGCCACCAACAAGAGATACTGGAAGGCAGCCATCAACGAGGAGCTTAATGTCACAACCATCTGTCAACAGAAATAGTAATACAAAGAGAAGAATGATCACCAAGAAATACTCTTATATTCCTGACAACTACACATCCCTTGAACAGGTTGTTGCTTGTAGATTCCTACTCTTATATTTGCTATTTCTCGAACTTGTTTTCTAATTTCTTATTACCGTCTGTTACTGATGTTTGCATGTTCATGATAGGGATTTCTTTGAGAGTATGCACTTGTAGAAAAAAGTTTTTTCAAGCTAATTCATTGGTGTATGAATATATTTTATCACACAAATTCTTGGATAATTTTACAACGGATACCCATCTAATCTCTAACAAGACTATTAGAGACAAGAATGCAGTATATGCATATAATAAAATACCAGAGGCCTAATATATTTCTTGTTCATTGAAGAAAGAAACTTCTGCAATTTCTGAATGCAATCTAACATGAATAGTACTCTGTGCCAGAGGGATTATCTACTGCAAGATAAAATGAAGATTTGTAGCTCTCAGCTTCAGTTCGTCACTTGTGCGTGGAACAATACGTCTTGTTGGCCACTGAATTGGTTCAAGCATAGGTTATAGGAGAAAACATCTATCTGACATTGTGCACCAAGCAGGGGAGAAAAAAAACCACCCAAATTCAGATAGCTTGTAGTCCAGAAAACATGCCCAGATGCACCGGGTCAATGAACGTGGTTCACCAGATAGTTTTTTTAGGTTTTAAACCCTACCTCTCTACCATTTTGAGCAAAGAATTTGTTGGCTAGGTCTTATCGCCAGTCTGTGGTTACAAATGGATGATGCCATTATAGTAGTGGTAGACACCTTCTATTGCCTTGGGCCTTCAGTCCACCAAATAAGAGTGCTGTCCATCTCATTATGTCATTTGTGAATATAGACAGACAGGTTGGCAAAAAATGGTGAAATACATGTTGCATTCCTCTAAAAAACAAACAAGAGAAACTGTAGGATTCAAAGCTACATGTGTGCCCAAAAAGTGAAGCAAACATAGAGTCCCTGTAAACAAGTGAAATTGAATAGAACTTAGAATAGTGATTTATCAAAAGAAATCTCCTTTCCATGAGTTGAATAATTCTTGAAAAAAATTTAAATAAAAGTGGACTAAATGGATCTTATATGCACCTTAAAAATAGATATGTGGAACTCTCTAACGAGAAAAGAAGTCCAAACTAATCCTATGCATAATATTTCACCAGGACACCTCACATAACTTGAACCTGTTTATAGCCACACAAAACACACTGGCATCATCGAACTTCTGTGATTATAGGTGCTTAGATATGATATGAGTCTACAATGAGGAGATACTAGATTCAACAGGTGAACAAGTGTGAAATAGGATAGCATTTGTCAACATGTTCATCCTTGCTCGGAAGAAACCTAAGAATGATGTTTAGTCCACCACATGTTTTCATAAAACTTGTGTGCTTCGAAGCATGGATTGGTACATTATCTTGAGTCAGTCATATATAATCTCTTAAATATCAGTAGCTTTAGTAGAAAATTGTAGACAATCAGAATGTTAGACAGCAATTTGTCTAAAAATAAAATTATGTTTCATCGTTCTTTAGTATAGGATCCAAGCCGGTTGGTTGAAATGGAGGAGCGTAACAGAAGTGTTATGCGACCGTAACATCTAGTTATGGCTGAAGGAAAAGTTTTATCGAACTGCTATTAGGCCAGTGTTGTTATATGACACAGAATGTAGGGCTATAAAGATATATCATGCCCAGAAGATGAGTGTAACAGAGACGTGCATGCTTCGTTGGATATGTGATAAAACGAGGAGAGATAAAGTGAGAAATGAGGATATTCTTACTAAAATAGGTGTAGGCCCCATAGGAGAGAAGATGAGAGAAAACTGTCTACGATAGTTTATCATGTGTGAAGTAGACCTATAGATGTCGCCCGGCGAATAGAGCTTATCAACTTAGGGCAAGTTAAAAAAGTGAAGGGGAGACCGAAGAAAACATGGATAGAGGTGATATGATAAGATATCGAGGCTAAAGGTCTTAATAAAGGCATATTGCTCGATAGGAATGAGCAGAGAAAGCTGATCCATGTGTCCGACCCGGTGTAATTCTCTTTTGGTTCATGTAGCCTACCCCAAATACCTGGGATAAATGGCTTAGTTGTTGTTGCTGTTGTATCGTTCTTTAGCATATATTGGAGTGTCTAAAAATCCTATATTTGTGCAAATGCCTACAGGTTACTGCTGCCTTGAGAGAAGCAGGTCTGGAATCATCAAATCTGATTATTGGAATTGATTTTACCAAGAGTAATGAGTGGACAGGTTGTGAAAGTGACTTTGTCCTCTTTGTTTAGTTAGATATCTTTTCAGTATAATTTATGCATATTTCCATAAGCATTCCTTGACAATAATCACCCAAATCTTTTACTCCTTTTCCTTATCTTTTATTCCCCCCTCTCAAAGGGAAATATTCATTCAATAATCAGAGCTTGCACACAATCGGTGACAGACCAAATCCTTACGAGCAAGCCATTGCTATAATTGGAAAGACGTTGGCTCCATTTGATGAAGACAACTTGATCCCTTGTTATGGGTTTGGAGACAGTTAGTTGTTTCTCATCTATTCTCATGTTTTACATCCTCATTTGTTTTTTTTTTCTTAGTTTCTCTTTCATTATTTTCCTTTTTGAATGATATTGTGCTGTCAATAACAGCAACAACTCATGATAAAGAGGTATTTAGCTTCCACACCAATAATTCTCCTTGCCATGGCTTTGAAGAAGTTTTGGCTTGCTACCGGAAAATTGTTCCCAAGTTGAAATTATCAGGTACTTTTGTCAATTCTGAGCAGAAATGATAACTCATAAGTGATACTATCTACTCAGACAGATACATAAATATGGGGGAAAGCATGGTCAAATACATTAATCTCTCAAAAATTATTTCAGATCAGCTTTCCTCGGTTTCTCTGCTGCTAAATGAAAATATGAGGATGTTGTCTCATGCACAATGTTCTATAATGACAAAGCTACATATTCTAGCTTCAGTACCGGTTATCTTTTCTTGATCCAGGTTTTACATTCTGCTGAGTGTTGACTTGTATTCTTTCATTTGAAGGACCAACTTCCTATGCACCAGTTGTGGAAGCAGCAGTAGACATAGTCGAGAGAAGCGGTGGACAATATCATGTGTTGGTTATCATTGCAGATGGTCAGGTTAGAGCTACACTTATTGTTATCCAGATTTATTGACAACCACCAAATAATTGACTTTTTATTATGAAGGTCACTCGAAGTGTTGATACAGATGACACAGCTCTCAGCCCACAAGAGGAGAAAACAATCAACTCGATTGTCATGGCAAGGTATTACCTGTTATATATTTTCTCCACATTTTTAGTGTCTTATAATCACTATTATTAAGTGGCATACTGTTTGATAGACACGTATCTTGGCAATTCTTCCAATTATTGTCCATGCAATATTGAATCAAGGAACTGGAAAATGATCATTTCATGGTTTATCATTTCTAGTTCCTACCCACTCTCAATCGTACTTGTTGGAGTTGGTGATGGTCCTTGGGAAGACATGAAAAATTTTGATGACAAGATTCCAGCACGAGAGTTTGACAACTTTCAGGTATATTAGTTACAGTCTATTAGTTAGTCTTTTCTCTTATTAGATAGTTCCTGGCAATTCAAGTGCAGCTGCTCAGTAAATTAACATAACCTTGAGTTCCTTTTGAGATACTACTTCAACTGTTTTCAAACTTTGTATGACGACGCAGTTTGTTAACTTCACTGCAATCATGACGAAAATTTCAAACCAAGCAGAGAAGGAAGCTGCCTTTGCCCTTGCTGCTCTCATGGAGATCCCCATTCAATATAAAGCCACCAAGGAACTTGGACTTCTTGGGTAATATATAAATCATATGTCAACAGTCCGAATCTAACTACTTTAGTTTTTCTTTTGTTTTCCCTTTTTTCCTTTTTGTTTCTTTTTGTGAGTGTGTTTTCAATTCAATGATTTGACTCTCAAAATTACTGTTTGGACGGATCAAAGGCGAGAGACAGGGAAGGCGAAGCGAGTGATACCACGCCCTCCTCCAATACCAATCACCCAAAGACAGCCTTCATTACCGAGGGCAGAAACTAGACCTCCACAATCCACAAGGGAAGATCAGAACCAGGTAACACGAAGAATTCAAATAAGGATCAACTTCATGTGCGTATGCGCGCGCGCGCGCACATACGCATCCAAATGAGTCTTTCAGCATATTTAGCCCTTTTGCAATTGTAGATGAGGCTGGGGTGTTATTAGGGTCTTGTTACCAATTTTAGGTTTTTATCTCTCTGATATCATAGAACCTCAAGTACAGACTGAATTTCTGAAGTTTTAGTGAGTACACATGCGAATATTTAAGACTAATAACTACACTGAACAACATTCAAAAATGAATGCATACAGAATAAATGTTAATTTACATTATCTTAGTATGATGATTTTTTGAGGAATTTTACAAATGTAGGCTTGCCCCGTCTGCTTGACCAATGCAAAGGACTTGGCCTTTGGGTGTGGTCATATGGTATGTCACAGAGTGCCACTTCGTTTTTCTATTTCCTTCATCTTCTTCTTTTTCTTTTTCTTTTATAATTTCTTGTCTGCAGATTTCTCATGTTCTCATGATCATTTCAATTGATTAGTAGCATTTATGGATGCAGTGTTGTAGAGAATGTGAGCAGAATTTGACAAGATGTCCAATTTGCCGCCAAGCAATTAGGACGCGTCTCAGGCTGTACTCTGGATGATGCATTGCTGCTCCTTTTTCATTCTGGTTGAATCAAGATTGTCTAGCCAATTTGAGTAATAATAAGTTCTCTCAGTTGCTGTTGTATATTCCAAGTGATGCAAAAGAAATTTAACAAAAGTGCAATCATAAATTCATGATAAAAATATAACTTCCTTTTCTCCCTCGAATCATCTTGATTTGTTAAGAATTTTTTGTATTTTTGTACAAATACTGCTCTGATGAACAGCAGCAGCATCTTCCACATTTTCCCTTGAATTAAATTCCGTGATGAAGTGTCTTTGGACAAGAAAGTTTTTTGGCATAAAACCTCTCCTCGTTTTATTTTTATTTTTATTTTTTTTGTTTACTATCCCGCTCCTTTTGTTGCTTTTTGCCTAAGATACCTAGAAGGAGGAGACCTTCGACACCTATCTTATTAGTCGCGCACTTTAAGCTCTTCTCTTCAAGAATGAAGCAGCTTTGAAATCCTTGTAGAATGTGAATGGGTACAGATAAATTGGGAAGATGAAAATTTTTTCTAAGGAATTTTTATACCTCAACCTAAAGTCAAATGAAAATTGGAAACAATACAATTAGCAAGAGTAACACTAGTGTCATTTACAAGAGTGAATGTATAATATTTCACACAGGATGAGCAAAAAAATTGCCTAACTAGATGGAACTAATGCTATGATTCACTAGGAATAAGTTGATGAAGCCAGTTTAAGTAATGATAAAACAAAAATATGGGATTACTAATGATGTGAGTACTATATAGAATCACCAATAATGTGAGCTTTAAGCAATTATATACTTGTTTCAGCTTCCCTATATAATATCTGACTTACCCGCAATTTCGGGGAGCAGCTTAACTTTTGACACAAATCCCGAGCAATTGATCCTTGATACCAACTCAGAATCAAGCTCTTCCATGTTCCCCAGCATGGTTCTCTCCGAATGTACCTCAATTGAAGCATACAGCTGCAAAACAAAATGCATAAAGTCCTCACTTTAAGATTGTGACATGAAATGTCAGGATAATAGCTCTCATAATTTAGGAATGAATTTTAAGATTTAATACTTTTATGTCACTATTGATTTGAAAACTGGGTCTCTTAACAAGTATATGTGAGATCTTCTGAAACAACTGATATTCAAAGTATAATGAAGGGCATAAAGAAGTCAACCTAATTAGACAAAATTAATACCCAGTCATCCTTAGGAACTGGGACAAATCAAAAGCAAAAAGGGGAATATAAATCACTGCATAAGCTCTTTAATATCACTGAGCCGTTCCATTGGCCATCTTTTACATAGCAAGGCCTTTATAGAAACTACAACAATTCAAGTTCAAAAATACCTGATATCATCCATGGGCGTGAATAAAAGCATGTTGTTTCTGCAGAATACAAACAGGTGGACCACAAATACTCAATTTAAAACAGGTGAACTATTATCCAAAAAATAGATACTGGCACATCCCCACAGAACGACTTGACTATAATTCATTGGAGTGTTTAACATATTTCTACATACGGTCCCTTGATAAAAGATCTTGCATATAAGCATTTGTAAATTGATGTCACCTCAGCACCAGAGTCCTGGTGTCCAGACCTCCTCGGTCAGTAGTCAGCACCTGAACTGCATATACCTAGATTACCATGCAAAGGAATGCTCTGGAATTTGCTAATTTGGTGCCCTCAAATGTCGCATTGAGAAGAATGTCAAAGCGTGCAGTAAAAACATCCATCGGCACTAAGATTTATCGTAACAAGGTCAATTAACTCCTAAGCCTTTGGCAATATCTTCATTCTCATTAGTTTGTTTTTGCCACTAAGCTGAAGCAGAAGCAACTTTTCCGCCATACTTGGTGAAAACACCTGTTAGAACACTCCTCCCCTTGATCTTTAACCTGAAAATAAAAAATGATATAATGATATATATCTTTCAAGAAACGGTTGAAATGTACTGCCAGCAAATGTAATTAAGTGAAAAATACATGGACCTTATTTTTTAGAATGCATACCTTGACATCGAACTAGGTAAACTCAATTTTGCAGTCTTTGTTGATTTCTTTTTGACTACTTTCTTTTTTGAAGTAATTTGCTTCGTTTGCTTCTGGAATGAAAGTTCCAGGTTATCTGAACCCAATTCATTTACGTGGCTTTCATTCTCATTGTTGCTTAAAGGAGGTATATTCAAATGTCCAGTAGCCTTTCCTATCTCTTTGGAATCTGGTAACAGAGCACTTGTGTCATCCATGAGCACTACAGGTTCTTTGTGACTATCATTGACTGTTGACATGCCCCTAAATTCTTCTCGCTTCTCATCACCAGAGGTCGTAAACTTGGGCTGATCTAACATCTGAATGCTATTAACTGATTGTTCAGGGTTTATGATATCACAGGAAATTTTCTTCTGCACTTTACCAAAAAGAATATCTTGTTTTGAGTACGTGTTTACAAACCTGGCACAGGTTGAAGGCGTGATGAGAATAATGGCTACAGAATACTAGTCACAGCTCTGTAAACAGAAATAGTAGTCGGTGGAAAGATTTTTCACAAAGAACAGGGAAATATGGTAAATGCTCAAAAGAAATAGAGAATTTTATAAATAAAAATATATCAAAAACTGTAAGTGCAATATTTGTATTCCATCTATAGATGATAATCTAAACTTGAATTTATCCATAGAAAGCATTATGAATATAATTTCTTGGATATAAAGCTCTAATTTACCACTTGCATCTCTCAATCTCGTTAGAGACAGACTAGACAACGAAAGAAAAACAATGAATGTGAATACTTATCCAACATGTTCTCGAATTAATGACTTCATCCTAGGATGCAGTTGTTCATATTTTACATTTCTACATTACCTATTCCCCAGATTTAATTTTTTTCCATGCAAAAATGCCTTTGGTTTGAAGAAGAGGGGAAGCAGACATATTGGCCTATAAAACTGTACTACCATCTTCTTGACAATTGGTTACTGTTGCAATTGATTGACTGATGATTTAAGATCATGTTCAGGTTTTTGAGTGATTTCGTCCTAGCCTATCACAAATCACCAGTCGCACTCCCCCAACCCCCAACTCCAACCCACAAAAAAAGAACATCAAACTGAGAGCAAGATATTTATCAGATCATTTTAGGTTTAGCTATATAAAGAGTTGTTGCAAGAAACAGAACATGACAGGATGCCAGATTCCAGGAAACCTGTGAAGCTTAAAGTATTCATGCATATAAATCGAGTAGTTTGAGTCAACAACATTTAGATGTGATTGGTAAAAGTAAGAATACTATTATAGTCTTGGTTAATATTGCCTAGGATTTGTTGGAGTAATTGCTAGCATTATGAGCATAAGGTCTGAGATATGCAATCGGAAAGAGCAGGACATGTCACTGGTGTAACTGGATATCAAATAAATGGCTTGTAGAATTAGTTTACTTAGGTGCTACCCACCCTTTCCTTCTGTAAGGCTACAACAGTCGCTGCATACATCAGAAAACATTTTGCTTAAAAATTAACTAGGAGATTAGATTCTCTTCTTACATGTTCAAAATCACTTGCATTAATGGGGCTGCACAACAGTAGCATACAGATTTCTAGAACAAGCTGAGTACCTGACAGCAGCCTCCTCAGACACAAATTCAACAAATGCAAAGCCTTTGCAGATAGGATCTCTGGTCTTCCGATTTCCAGAAACTGCTGGCCTAATGTTAACAATACCATTAAACCCTTTAAAGACGACCAGCAGATCTCTGTGTATGTTCTTTTTCTTTGGGAGGTTTCCCAATCGCACGGAAGGTCCACTTGAAATAACATCTAAGGATGCAGTGCCCAGAGAAATCCAAGTCAACGTCAACCAAATGGAAATGTGAAAAGGAAAGGGGCATGAAAGTAATGTATTAATCAAAGCACATAAAAATAATAAATGCAAACCTCTCTGTTGTTTCTTTTTAAAAAAATAAAATAAAATTCCAGTTAAAACAATATATGTTAGTACACCTACAATATTATTAAACTAACAAGATCTGACTCTGCAGGTTGGCAACAGTTGCAAAACAAGAGTGCAGGAGGTTTGCAAACTGATTGGGGGAAGGCAGAAACCAAGAAATAAGAGGACTGAGGATGATATCTGCAAACTGAAACTTAAGATGTGTTGGTTTAACATTCTACTAATAAAAGGAACTGCTCAGTATCTTAAAGGCAGTCTGCTAAATTGATCCTGTTGGGGTCTTAGAGAAACAAGGGTTAGGTATTTTATAGGTGCAGAACACCAAAAAAAAAAACTAACTCAATTTACATGACTCTGTAGCAAAAAACTAATTAAGCAGATCATCCAAAAGAAAAGATAACTCTGATGGAAGATGGAGAAATTGTCATCAAGAGCAGATGAATTGATTATTCTGTCTGTATTTATCCATGTTGAAAAGTGCCCAAAATGGTTTCAGATGACAGTGAATTGAACTACAGTGGTCAAATGGCCTTGCTACATTTTCTTCTTTTCTTTTGGCTAACAAAAAATGATCACCACTTCACGATCACAAGTTCTAAAAAATTCCTCCACTGACAAAATTGAGATAACTTCTAGAACTGGTTCCAAGATACAGGTGTAACGCAACAGTAGCCTCACCTACACAAATTTAATTTCAAGGCATCGCAAAGCAACTCATGCTTAATTTTATTGCAAGTAAGTGATGGTCACCAAAAGGCCGGTTGTGTTAAGAAGTAGGAATCTACTTGGATTGATCATCACGGTCACTCATTGGAGGAAAAAAAGAAAAATGGAATTTAACATGCTTCCGGGGTCAAGTACTGAACGCATTCTTGATATGCATACAACCAATAGTTTTACAATGGAAGAAAATCATAGTCATCATCATCGGCTACGTCTATTCCCATCATAATGGGGTCAGTTATGGGGCACAAGGTTCAGTAAGCTCGTTTGGGCTATGGTGCAAATATTAATGTAGCAGCATCAAAGTGAAATTATCAGCTTCACTTTAAAAATAAAGTTAGCTTTTTTAAAATTTCTACGGTGAATTGGAAAGTATTGAAAATAACAAACAAGAAAAGAAATGAAATCTTACCCTTTTGAGGCCCCTGTTCCTGCTTCTTAGCACTCCAACTGTCGCTCTTCACCTCCTTCTTCTTCCCGGCGGCGACCTGGGCCGCCCTCTCCCTCTCCCATTCTTCTAGAAGCTGCTCCTCAACCGTCGTGTCGTACACCTTCCCTTCTCCGAACCCGGACGGCTTGTTCATCTCCCATCTCCTCATGTCTTTGAACGCCACGAACTCTTCGTCCTCGCCCTCGTCTTCATCATCCTCGTCCTCTTCATCGACATCGGAAGAGTCCATTACAACGGCGGTGCTCGATTCTCTCCGCCTGTTCTTGGCGCTGGCGACGGCGATGATGAAGGAGGGTTTGCGGAGGAGAAACAGGGTGTTGTGAGAGGGCAGGGGATTGGGTTTGAAGGAGAAGGGAGAGACTGGAGGCGGGAGAGCGAGAGAGGCTGCGAAGGAAATCGCCATGACCGCGGGGTTTTTGCTTGTTGGAGATGATGGGGGAGAGAGTTGGGAGCTAAGGTTTATCGGGATTTTACGGAAAACACCGGCTGGGAACTTGTAATTGGAGTTGGATTTCTTTGCATTTTGAGAAAAGAATATTAAAAACCGAGTGAAGCTAGCTTTTCTCCTGTGACTCATTCACAAAAGTTGTTCGTCCGTCTGTCTCTTCACCCTCTCTTATCTCTCTCGCTCTCCGCCTCAGAGCAGTACCTGCAACACCCCCAATCTTTCTCCTTCTATTCTTCTCTCATCTTTTGGTTCTTCTTCTCTCTCTTCTTATTTCTCTCTCGCCCGCCTCATCCTTCTTCGTCCTCCTTCCAGCAAACCCCCAGTTCTCCTCCTTCTCCAACTTCTTCTTCCTCCTCCTCCTCCTCCTCCTTCCAAGGGTCCTCCCCTCATCCCCTTCTTTTTTCTTCTCTCATCCTCCTCCTCCTTTGCTCGATTTACATCATTATGCAGTACACTAGTTAATATTTTATTTACAAGAAGAGTTTTCTTCGTATTCATGCTTAAATCTTAAGTAACTACTCATTCACCTAATCAAATCTTTATATTTATATAATTTCACTTTAAATTACATGAGTTTAAACGAAAAAAAAGGGTGAAATCAACCCCTCCTCTTTCACCTCAATGTTTTTACACACTTTTCACCCGCCACCGCCCAAAAACTAACTCTTGTTTAAAAAAAAAATGCAAAAAACCTTTTGCCCTAATTTATTTATGTAGCCTCTTTCCACCCACTTATTCTCTCATTCTCATCTAGCCCTGTTCATTCACAACGCCATGGAGTGCTCTTCTTTTAATTCGTCCAGCGAATGTACTTTTAAGGTCTCTCTCTCTCTCTCTCTGAGTAGATACTGTCAGGAGAGTGTGAAATCTTATTGATAGAATTTTTTTAACTCGTTAGAGATAGCCAAAAGAGAGAACATGAGTACAAGCGTGTTCGTGTAAAAAGATTGACAAATGTGTACAGTTATGTACAGATCAGTAAACTAGAAGAAGTGCTAGTCGACTGACTAGTCGAATAGTAGATTGAATTAGTCGACTACTGAGATCACCTAACTTTCTGTTGTGGTGATTAGTCGACTGCTATGTTTTGCCTAGTCAACTACTTAGTTAGCCAACTTTCTGTTGGAGAGGGTTGGTTAACTATTGAGATTGGACTAGTCGATTAATGCGACCAGCCTGGCACTTCTGAGTTTGCGTCTTTGGTTCTGGTTGCAGGTCTGGGTAGCGGGTTGAGTTTGCTATAGTACTTTCTGAAGTTGGTGCAGTATTTACTACAATAACATTTCTCATTTTGAACTTAAATTCTTTTTTTATGGTTCGAGTCAGGTGCAATCTGAGTCAGGCTATGTTCTATGCAGACCCGAGTTGGGTCTGCACAAGCGTCTGCCCAAACCTATTGCGGCTTGGCATGTGGGCTCTGCCTCAGTCAGCCAGGTTGCTGGCCGAGCACTTGCCTCGACCAGCAGCGTGCTGGTCGAGAGCCGCGTTGTTGGCCGAGAGCCAGCCTTGACCAAGTCTTCGCCGACAGCAGGCTGATGCATTTATTTTTTTGAATAAGAATTTATAAAATTCTGAAAAAAATCAGAATAATTATATAATACATTTTAGGAATTTTTGATAATTTTTTATTAGGTCTCCAGGGTAAGATTTGGGAATGAAATTTGGGATTCTACATAGTGTACTCTAACCTGTTTGTTTCGCCGCAAAACGTCGCAAGTCGTAAGTTGTAAAATGAGAATGGAAAAAGTAAACTGTAGCAGAGAAAATATATTATGTTTTACAGTATTTGGTTGGTAAAGTGAAAGTGTAAATGAAAAAGTATATTGTGTTTTACGGTATTTGGTTGGTAAAGTGAAAGTGTGAATGAGAAAGTATATTGTGTTTTATGGTGTTTGGTTGGTAACTTAAAAGTGTAAGTGGAAAAATTGGCCACAAAATTAACTGTAGCAGTGATTTAAATATTATAAATTCTATTAAATTAAATATACTATTGAAAATTAAATTGTATTAATAAATTTGAGATAAAATATTAATAATTTTAATATTTTAATTATAACAATAATATTAATAAAATATTAGTAAAATTAGTAAAATATTACTAAAATATTAATTAAATAAATAATTATAAATTTTAAGAAAATCTAAAGAACATTAATAAAAAATTAAGGATACTAATAAAACGTAAATATTAAAAAAATCTTAAGAAAAATAATAAAATATAGTTATAATATTATAATTTATAAAATACTTTAGATTATTATAATATTAAATTTTATTATAATAATATTGTAATATTATAAAAATATAAAATTAACAAAGTAAAATATAATTATAAATTTAATAATAAAATATTATTATGATATTATTATAATGAATTATTACAATATTAACATAATAAAATATTAATATAATTTTAAAGTATATTATAATATTAATAAAGTAATTATTTATATTAAGAAATAAATAAATTAAATATATAATAATTTTATATTAAAGCATATTATTGTTATATTAATAAAATATTAAATCTAAATAAAATATTAAGAAAATTGGTGTAAATATTAATAAAATAATAAAGTATTAAATAACAATATTAAATTAAAATAATAAAATATTAAATATTAAAACAATATTAAAAATAATAAAAAAACTAAAAAATACAAATATAAAATAATTAGGTAAGAAATTAAACACTATTAAAAATATTAAATATTTAATAATATTAATTATATTAAATTATATATATTATCAAGTAACTGCTTTGGGACTGCGAATGTATTACAAGTGGAATTTACATGACCACAAAATTAACTGTAGCAGTTGCAAGTGGGAAAATTTGAGTGTAAAAGTGAGATTTATATGACCACAAATTTAACTGTAGCAACTGCAAGTGGGAAATGAGAGTTGTATTTTGCAAGATATTTTGCAACGAAACAAACAGCGGAAAATGGAAAAGAGGTTTTACGACTTGCGATTTTGCGGCCTTTTGCGGGGAAACAAACAGACCCTAAGTGTTCGATGAAGTATTTAAAAGAACTAAAAAAAATTATAAATTTAAAACTGCACTCATCAGAAATCGCTTCCCTTCTGTCTGACTCCGACTCCTAAGTCTGCCATGATAGAGGTCTCATCTATAGCGGGTTGAGAAGAGAAAATGAGAGAAGAGTGAAAGAAATGGAATTGTTTCTAGACCTTTTGTAGAGGGGGAATGACCCACAATTTCAATAGTAAATATGTCAATTAAATTCTGGCCATTATTGGAAGTAGAAGATGTGCATGAGTCGATTATGAGTGATTTGTTTGATGTTTAATTTACCGAATAAATTGCTCAATCAGCTGGAAAACCACTTGAACTTGAAGTCGGTAGCTTTCTCTATTGACATACTGTTGCATGCTTTGAAATATGGCGCTAGGAACTCAGGTTCGATTCCTAGATTTTACAATTGGTTTTCATTATTTTATTTTTTGTAAAGCTTAAGAGTTAGTGGGCGTTGGCTTTGTTTTAATGTATTTGTTTTCTTTTTCTTTTTCTTTTCTTTTAAGGCCTGGGTTGCTTGGATTTCTTTTATTTCCTTTTTCTTTTATCTTTTTCTATTATTATTTATTAATTAATTTTATAAATTATATTATATACATAATTTGTATTGAGACATTGAATTATTTATTTGATTATTAATGGTTATTAATTATTACTATCAGTATTAATTAGGAATATTTCACTACAGCCAGCTAAGTTTATTCATAATTAGAAAAAAATTTAGCATCATTATTGATACGCTACAAGCTTAATCCGCGTCAGCAAAAATGATTCCTCCCAACCATCGCATGTTTATATGTCATTTTCTATTTTTCCCTTCCCCATTGCATCTGACATTGCTTATCCCTCAACCTTAACCCTGACACAAAATAATTGACGGGTCAACCTACGTGGTCAGGTCACCGTGGGGGTTGGAAGGGCGGCAGGGAGCCCCTCCCTGGGTCGAGGGCGAAGCCCGTGGAATTTTTTTGGGATCGACCTTTTTGCAGATCTCGTTTTGTTCGTGCTCGCGATGACTTCTGTGAGGACTAACTGAGAAATAGGACATTTTCTGAAGACTGTGTTCATAGTCGCAATCCTTATAAAACATCAAAAATAACGCATTTTATAAGGATTGCGATCATGATTACGACCATGGATGCAGTCATATTTCAGGACTGCGATCATGATCGCAGTTCTCATAAAAACTCAAATATAGGACATTTTTATGAATACTGCAATCATGGTTTCAATCCTAATAATGAGTACTACAATCATGGTCGTAATCATATAAAGACGGAGAAACATGAAATTTTTGTGAGGATTGCGAATCATGGTCGCAGTCCTCATAAATAGTACATTTTATGAGGGCTGCTTTTATGAGGACTGCGATCACGATCACAATTCTCAGAAAAATAGGGCTGTGATCATTGTCGCAGTTTAAAAAAAATAAGATATTTTTATGAGGACTGTGATTATAAGTGCAGTTCTCTATACTGTAATCATTTTATAAGGACTGTGATAATAGTCGCAGTTCTCAGAAATAGGGCATTTTTGAAACGATCCGCTTTTTTGAAGCGATTAATTAAGAGCATTTTCGTCTTTCATCGTTGATGAACGCTTCAACGTTTGACACGTGGGCGCACATTCTTTCTTTTAAAAAAGAAAATGGCTGAAGCAAACAAAATTATGAAGCTGAGTTTTTCTTAATTATGGCTCAACATTGAGAGGTATAGCAAAATGCCCCTATAAATTATTATAATTTTTATTAATATAAAATTATTATTATTTTATTTTACTATTATTTACCAAATTTAATTATAAAATATTAATATCATTGTTATATATAATTTGTTTTGAGATATTAAATATTTATTTGGCTTTAGTTATTATTATTTTTTATATAGTTTATAACCATTATTAATTATTATTATTATTACTATTTGGTATTTATTATTGGAATTATTATTTAATATTAACTTATGGTATTATTGAACAGGAATATTATATCACACCCACCAAACAAGAAAACTTCGTCCTGAAAATTTAAATTCTGAAGAAGAAATAACATCCATTAAGGAAATAAATGAGGATAGCAATCATGGGTGGCGTCTTCTCGCTCCCATATCGCCTCTCCCAAGGAATGCTTGTCCTATGATATTAGGACAAGTGAAATAGATTGATTTTTGAGGACGTTGAGTCGTCTGTTGTGATTACCCATCACGCTTCTACTGTGCAATCTGATTTCTGCCACCAACTTCGAAAAAGATGGCCGGCTCGCAAGCCAAAATTGAGAATATGAAATCGAGAAGGAAAATTCAGGCCAAAAAAATATGTATCGAGAAAATTTAAATCGGGAAGAAAAATTTCAGATTACTCTGGAAGAAAAATGAAATCAGAAAATCTCAAATTCAAAAAGGATAGATTTCAAAGGAAATAATATATTCTTGTACTTGTAGCTGGAATTTCTAAATTTAGATTCGGATTAAATCTTATTAATTTGATAACTAGGTAGTATCATTGATAAGAGTCAGACTAATAACTTTGGTGGTTACCCATAATTTGGGTGTAAATTTGGCTCTGATACTACAAAAATCCTGTCGTGCCCCTTAACCAAAATACACTAATGCGGGGATGTATCACCCTAAAAATTTTGAAAGTTTATTTCATGTTATTTTCATGAATGGAATATAAATGTATACATATATGTATTGCTAAGAGTTTTGATGAATAGAAGTGTGTGTGTGTGTGTGTGTGTGTGTGTGTGTGTGTGTGTGTGCACACGCGTGGGCGCGCGCACACACACATATGAGTTATTGAGAGTTGTAATGTAGTGATGTGGGTAGACGTGTATAAACGTGTTACTTAAAAATTGTGTGCATTGAAACACAGACCAGTTGATTAATTACCAGGGTAGTCGATTTGTGAGAAGATCAACAAACGTGTATTTTAAGTTGGAATCCAGTATAGTCGACTAGTAGATTGGACTAGTCAACTAGTAGCCTCAAAAAAGAGTTGTGATGTCAGACTAGTCGACTAACACAACCGACTTGATCAAAATAATCAACTAATTTATTCTTCTAGTTGTTTTATTGAACGGACCTTTGTACTATTAGTCGACTAATCAGACTTCCTAGTTGACTAATATGCGCAGCAGAGTAGCGTTCTGATTGGACCCTAGCTCTAATTTTCCTACCCTATATATATGTTTTGGGGGTTGAGTTCTTTCAGGTTTCATTCTACAAAATTCTAACTCTCTCTCCTCCTTTTTTCCTACTTGGCTAGCCTACTCTAGAGAGAGAAAGAGAGAATAGCCAGAGAGAATGTGAGTTTTGAATGAGATTTCAGAGGTGAAGCTTGGATCTTCTTTTGGGATTGGATTCTATACTTGGAGATGGGCTTCCTCTTCAGAATTCTTCATCAAACCACCTCTTTCTTAGCCTAGTAAGGCAAGTCTTTCTCTTTTGGTTGCCTCTTGCCATGTTCTAGAAGCTTAAGGTTTTTACCAAGAGTGAAGTTATGATTTGATTTGATTTCTACTCTTAGTTTTGGCTAGAATTAATATATGTTAACTAGGAGTATAATAGCTCGATTATACATGAGTAATGACCTTCCCACATTCATAAAAATATGACATTTATGAGATCTAGAATATGAAAAGTAAATTCTATAGTTTTGCAAAATATGAAATGTATGATTCATAGTAATTGATTTGAGAGTAAATCTATACTTGTTGTGGTATGATGTTGAGCTTATAAGATATTTAGTTGTGTGAAAGTAATCATTTGATATTGATGATGTTCGTAAATGAGGGGGATGCGATCAATACCGTTCATAGATAAGGGGAATGTGAACGAGGCCATTCGTAGACGAGGGAGATGCGAATAAGGCAACTTGTAGATGAAGGGATGTGAATGATTATAATAAGAATACGGTGTGCATATGTTTATATTTGGTTGAATCACTATAAAGGCGACTGATTGCACACGTGCATTGCATATTTAGTGTCATATTTTTCTCATTTATTTTAAATAAAACTCTGTTATTTAATTTATTTTAATGTCTAATAGAGTGAAGGATAATTAATGAAGAAAAAAGAAAAATAGACTGGTTTATCCAATTAAATCTAGAGATTTAATGATAGGATTTTTAACTCAAGCAAATCCACGAAGATCTACTTAAATGCAGAGGTTTAGAAGCAATTCTATCCGAAGATAGAGTATATCAGAGAAGATAATTCCAGTTAAAAATCAGTTAAAATGAATTTTTGAAGATCCATTTGATTAGCTGAAGATAAACAGAGATATCATCAAATCAGAGCTCATAACAGAAAAGCCAATGGATAAAAGGAGATATCGGAGCATCCCGCCACATGAGCCCCCAGATAGGCCACGAAAACGCGACCAAAGCCGCATTTTGCGATGATACAGTTGAATCTGGGAGAGTGTTTTCTCTCTCTATCTTCGTACGCTCTCTCTTATCCTATTTCTTCTATAAATACTTGCATTTTCGAAAGCTGATGGGCACTACTCAGCAGAGAGTTAGAATCGAGCTTTTGCTTTAGGTTTAACTTAGATTTGTTTTCTTTATGTAATTTTCTATTTCTTTATAGTTTAGGTTAGAGAAGAGTTTTATGAGAAAAAGAGAGGAAGATTTGTATTGAGACTGACACCTATGTAAGCTTCTTCTTTTCTTTCATTATTTTTCGATTTAATCAAAAGCTTTTTTTCCTTCTTTTTTTGCTTTACTTGCCTCTTATGTGATTTGTAATTCAAATGAATCCTATAGCCTCGAATCTGTTTTGTCATTGCAAGTGCCACTAATGCCTTATGGTAATGGATATCTTTTCCTAATCGTGTAATAGTTTAGTATTATTTTCTGCTTGCTTTTTTCGTTGAACTAGTTTGAAATGGGAAAGATCCTATATGTCATGTTGTGATTGCCTTCAAGCTAAGCTAAGTCGTTGCAATGGATCCAAGATAAGTAAGCGCCGAAGAGATAAGTAAGTATTCTTTAGTTCTTTCTTTCTTTATTTCATAGGTTAGAAACACACTTTAATTCTTTCTTTATTCTTCTTTTTTTTTAACTTAGGTTAGAAACACCTCCAATGTACTATTTCTTCTACCATCTTCTTCTCCTCTTCTACTACTAACACTTATCTTTTCTTTTTAAGAAACAAAGAAGAAATCTTTAATCGATCTAGTAACTTGGAAAGAACTTACTAAATGTTTCTATCACGGTCCCTCGAGGATCACGACCAACATAGTAACTTGCTATAGCGGTAGCATTAAGTAACCTAACACTATCTATTATCAATCTCTAAACTTTATTTTCTGTGCACGAGTTCGCCTCGATCAAAATTTGACGTTGTTGCCGGGGAGGGACAGTAAGTTTCTTTTAAGTTTACTAGCGGTTAATTTATCTTTTATGTTTTTTTGTATAGGTGCTGATTTCAGGAAATGAACTGCTGCAAAAAACATATAAAAAGTTCTAGGCCTCTGCTCTAGAAAGTAAAGCCCAGAAGCTCTCAAATTTCCCACGCTAATGCGGCAAAAGACGCGTTTCCAAGGCATCTTGAGTGGATTACTTATTCCGTTTTCTTGCAGAGTGATTGTATTTCAGTGTTTTAGCTTTGGCAACTCTTTGTTTCTCTGTTTAGCTTACCTTGCACACTGTATTAACTCAACAATAACTTGTATTTGTTAATCTAAAAAACAGTTTAGACTCTTGCATCTTAGGGCACTTGTTAATTCGTTTCATTTTTCGTTACCATTAAAGAGTACTGGAACCAAGATATGTGTGCGTTGCATGTAGCTTAGAGACATTTGGGTGATATGTATTGCTTAAGTGTATTCATTTTGCTATGTACTTGTATACTAAAATAATTAAGGATATTTCCTTGAACAAGAGAAGGTGGGAAAGTCATTACCCTTCCTTAACTCAAAAATTAGTTACTCTCTCACTAATCTAATCTTAACTAAAATTGAGTAGACATTAGCCCTAGGGACATCTTGGGCTCAATAGGATATTGACCTAAGGAGGAAGTTGTTAAAATTTGACTCAAGTCAAATCCATATCAAAAGTTAGGGATTAAGAGATGAAATCTCGAAGAACAGCAATTTGGCATAATTAGGCCCGTTGCTCAGGCATGGAACCTCCCACAGATCTTATCCCTACTTGGCTGATTAATTTGTTGTCAAATTGCTACAATATATCTCCCGTGGACAGTCTAACCAGTTAGGAATCGTCTAGGTCTAAAGTATACCCTAACTTAGGCTAGATTTTTCTTTCTTTTGTTTGTTTACTTGTTTGTTTGTTTTTTGACACATTTTATTTTGTGTGATATGGATTATAATTATAATTTTTTTCAATACATATAGTGATCCAAATTTTACCCCTACCTCTTTGATTCGAATAACACCAACCATGCATTTTATAACTTTAACTAACCAAGTATGTCGGATTGATCTTATCCAAATCACTATATGCCCCAGTCCCAATATTATGGACAAGAATAAACAAACATCTCCCCTCTTCCCGAGTCAATGGGGATACAATTCCCCTGGGTCATTTTATCAAGCATTTTGCCAACATTCAGCTTCGTATACTCCTTATCAAGATCATTTAATGGAAAGAGTAGTATAATATATAATAGCAATCAGTACATTATAATTATATTACGAGTATAATAACAATCAATATAAAACTGGTTATAATGAAGTCAATATGCAAGAATCTCAAAAGTCAGGAGTTATCATTGTATGTCTCATATTAAAGTGTATTGAAACTGACTGGTGGAGACATTGTCGGCGTTTTAGGTAGGCTCCATACATACCTTAAAACCACGGTCCAAGTTCCTGACACTGAACTAGGAATGTATGATCGTTCATTAATATTGTATATTTATTGTTATATTCCCTCATTATCTTGTAATAAACTCTACTATTTAACCTATTTGTTATTTAATGGTGTGCAGGTGATGATTAATGGAGAAGAAGAGGATAGCCCCAAATCTATTCCAATTAAATTGGATTTATTTGAATTTATTATCTTAACTTGAGAAATCAATGAAGGTAATTCAGAAGTCCAGAGGCAAATCTTATCAGAAAATATGGGATAACAGAGGGAGGATATCCATGCACGCAAGGATCTGACTCAACAGTTAGATCTGGCCAGTTGGGCCAACGATTTGATCTGTCTCCCCACGTACTCTCTACTCTCCATTTCTCCTATAAATACCACCAGTTCAGAAGGCAAAAGGCTGAGAACTTAGGGTAGGGTTTTGCTTCTAGTTTAGTGTAGATTTAGATTTTTCTTTTTCTTTTATGTAATTTTTATGTTCCTTTGTAAACTTAGATTAGAGAGAGATTCACGAGAGAAAGAGAAAGAAGATTCTATTGAGAGTGACACCAGTATAAATTTTCTCCTTTCTTTTTTTGTTTTTCCATTTAATCAAAGTTTGCTTTATATTGTTTTATGTATTCTTTTTCTTCGTGGTTTAAATTCTATTAACCTTCTTAATCACTTTCTTCTCTTTTGATTTTTAAATCCATACGAGCCTTAAAGCATCAGAATAGCCTTGTCATTGCGAGTGCCACTGATAGTTAATGATGATGAAATTTTCTCTTTTAAATCTATATCATTTCATACTTGCTCCTCGAAGTTTTGATGATGTAATGTGGACGGAAATCGATTCTCTTTTATGGTCTATGCTTTGGTTGTCTCCAATTCAAGGTAAGCTGTCATTGAAGATCAGAGGTAAAGTAATCATCCAAAAATGTTAGCATTCTTATTGGAACATTTAATAGATTTTAGCCACAAATTTCTTTTCTTTTAATTTCTTCCTTTAAACAACTAAAACCACCAACATTATCTTCCTCTTTAATTTCTTCTTCTCTTTCGACTCTTCCTAACTTAGTTTTTTTGTTCTACTCTTTTTAAAATAAAGAAGAAATATTTTAACCGATTTTTAGTACCTTAAATAAAACATTGAAACGCTTGCATCATATTCCTCCTTGTGGATCATGACCCGCTTAGCCACTTCGCTTCAATGGTAGAATTAAGGAAACCAGAGCATAATCTTAATCTATCATTTCTAACTCTCTTTTTTGTGCACTATTTCACTTCGATCAATTTTTTTGTGCCGTTGTCGGGGAGGAATGGTATTTCTTTTTAATTTACTAACGGTTAATTTTTCTTATCTGTTTTATGTGTATGGGCTAATTTCAAGAAACCAATAGTTGCAGAATATATATATATAACAATTATGAGCCTCTGCTCTAGAAAGCAGAGCCCAAGGAGACTCTCTTGTGCTTCGCAAACGCTACAAGAGCCATGTTTTCGTGGCAAAAGAGCTGAACTACTAATAGTAGTTTTTTGCAGGGTGCTTGAATTGAAAAACCCAAATTTCTGCAGCTATTAATTTTTCTGTTTAACTTACTATGCACTCTTTTCTAAACTCAACAATAACTTGTTGATTGTAAATCCTAAAAAATGGTTACACTTTGCATTATAGGGCATTTGTCTAATTTCATTACATTTTTATTATTGTTGAAGAGTATTAGGGCCGATGTACATCTGCATCGCATGTAGCATGGAAACATGTTTGAGTGATATTTATTACTTGAGTAAATTTTTTGCTTTATACATTTATATGTTACGCTAAAATGACTAAGAGCATATCCTATAAACAAGATAAGTGTTAACACTCCGAAAAGATAAACTCTTAGATAACACTTCAACCAGTCTGAATAATGTCTAACCTGTCGACATACAAAAGACGAGTCGCAAACAAACTGACGACTATTTTCTGCCCATACCCGAGGGGCAAAGAAGTGACTTTTGGATCTTACCGATCCAGTGAAGCAGACAGTAGACCAAGTATTGGCTTTTGAGATGCCTAAGCAAGCCTGTCAGACTAAGTCAGCTCAACACTTGGCCTGGCATGAGCCCAAATGGGCTAACTTCTCTTGAAGCTATATAGCCTCGCTAAAATGCTAAGTTTCTAGCTTTGCATGAAGTTTTACACAGCTGCGCAGTGAGCTGACTCCAAGCTAGCTTCGCCCGCAACTAATCTTGCTAGTTGCCTTGAAGCATAGTACATCTCTATTTAAAGAGCTAACTGATAGCTTCACCTGAAACTCTATGATAGCTTCGCCTGAAGCTTGGCTTAGCTCCATTGAATGCTAACTTATAGCTTCACCTGAAGTTTTATCTAGCTTCACCTGAAGCTTTATTTGGCCTCTCCTTCATTGGCCAGCCTCTTCTGAGTAGGCTAGCCTCGCCTCCACTGGATTTAAGGTAACCGCCCTACTGAGTTGCTGGGGGATTAATGGGTAGCTACACCTATGATTACTCATTAAGAGGAGACAATCAAGAGGATCATAACTCCCTATTGAGCCTATAAATAGCCCACTACTAGGCTAGGCTCGGGGTTTTGAAGAAATTCAAGTTCAAAAGGGCTTTTTGAAGAGCAAAAAGTTTCTTTGGTGGCGTCAAAACCTAAGCTAATAAGAGATCTACTCCCTCGCTTTCAAAAATTCAGAGAGTCACTTCTCTAATCCTACAAGGATAAATTCAGAATACTAATACCCTAAGATTCTTCTCTCTCAAGAAATCTCTGGAATCAAGAGAGAACAAATTCTCAAGCAGTAGCATTTGAAGATTGATCGATCGCATCGTCAACGGGACAAAGTGATCGCACATTGACCAGACTTCCACTGGCACACTTCCCCAGAAATCTCAGTAGAACATTCATGTTATTTTCTTATTTAACTACCTATAATTTTCTACAACAGTTTTGTAAGTTTTCACCTTTGCAAATCAATGCTAAACAAAAAGGTGGGGGAGTCATTATCCTTCCTTAGCCCGAAAAATATCTCCTCACTCACTAACCAGCTTAACTTAAAACTGAGTAGACGTTGACCTACCAAGGACACTCGGACTCAATAGGAGATTGACCTCGGGAGAAAGTTGTTAGAGTTTGACTTTATTCAAATCGGTGTCTAAAATTAGGGATTAAGAGGTAAGATCCTTGAAGACCAGTAGATTGGCATAATTAAGGCCCATTACTCTGCACGGATATCTCCCTCTGAGTTTTGCCCCTACCTGGCCGATTAACTTGTGGTGAGATTATTATAATAACCCTCTTCTGGATAGTCAACCAGTTAGGAGTCCTCTAGGTCTAAGATCTGCCCTAACAAAGACTTGATTTTTCATTCTTTTTGTTCGTTCGTTTATTTTTATTTGTTTTTGTTATTTATGTGAAATGGATTATAACCCTAATTTCTTTCCGTGTTAATATAGATTCATAGTTCACCCCGTCCTCTTTTGACCTGGATGTCTCCAAGCCGGTATTGAATAATATGAACCAACCAAATAAGTCTGATTGGTTTTATCCGACTCAATATATTCCTTATTCCCAGAATTATGACCAAGATTGGAATAAGCACTCCACTCTTCATCGAGTTAGTGGGGATACACCACCTAGTCATATTGTCAACCATCTTTTCCACAATCTCTCCAACATCCACCGTTATATTCTCTTAATCCAGATCAACCCATAGAAGAAAAATCTGAATTGACTAAAAATGTAGAAGCTTTGCTTAAGTCCCAAAACCAATTTCAAGACTTGATGGACTCACAATTTTCTCATAACTTTCAAGACCATACTCACTTTTTCAAGTCCCACTGCAACAAGAAGGACCGATTGATTTGAAAATAGTATAGAAGCCATAATTCAGTCTCAAAAGGATTTCAACCAATCCATCAATAGGGCAAAATTAGAAATGAGTTAGTTGTTAAACATAATGAATGATAGAAATGATGAAACTCAACCTAAGCAATTTTTGACGATTCCTGATTTTCCTACCCATATTGATATAATCCAAGAATTATGGTGCCTTGGATGTTTTAACCAAGATTCATTTTCGCAAACCATCTTGAACTTGACCAATATCAAAATTTTGACAAATTGACATGTTATACTTCAATGAAATTGAACTTGAACATGAATGTGTCTCTGATCCCTAATTTTGTAATTTGATTGCAAAATTAAGAAATACCGTGTAGTTTAGGGGTAACGGGTCGTGACCAAGGAAAGATCCGATGCAAGCATTTTGGCATTTTGGGAAAAACAAGTTTTAGTGTTGGTGTTTTTAAATGAAGAGAAGATGGAGAGTAAAGAAGTGATTCAACGAAAAATTGAAAATTTAGAAGAGGTTTTGAAAAAGATGATTTTTTTAAGAAACTTGAGAGTTATGTTGGTTATATTAAATAAAAGAGAAGATCCGGGCTCTGGGTTCATCTATATCATTGTTGATCATCAGCTAACTGAAATGTATCCATCACAATCCGAATTTAACCGATTTTCATTTGGTGTTATCTCTTTGATTTGCTCTGATCTTCAGCTGACAATTGCCTTAATTCTTGATTTTGATTTATTCTAAACTTTAGTGGGCTATTGAGCTCGTTTTCTCTTTCTTCTCCTTTAGTAAAAGCCCTCCAAATAATTAGACAAAAAAGATAATTAAAGCAGAGTTTATTAAACAATAAATAAATGTGACGATAAATATACAATATTGGCGGCTGATCACACCCCCATACCTATCTTTTGCTCGTTCTCGAGCAAAACAGATAAAAAGTGAAACAAAGCTAATCTAGTCTAACTCACTTTCATAGAAATCACGGTTGCACTTAGCATGCGCAACAAGCTGTTAAACCTCTAGGTTATCATAGAGAATAAGTTTTGTCTTATGAGAGTTTTTAGTGGATTACACCCACAAAATCCATAAAGAAAGAGAAACAAAATGTTAATATTTTGAAAAGCATTTTGAAAGAGAGAAAATATTTGAAGTATTACTGTAAGAGTTCAAGTTATCTATAAGTTATAGGAAAATTAAAATTTTCATTTCTAAACTTAGTTTCCATTCAAAAACTTGTTATCGATCAAGGTAAAGAGTCAAACTGTATTTCTCATCTAGCCTATTATTTTACCCTAAGTCATATACATCTTCGTGACAGTGAAATTTTGGCTAGAGATTCTTTAACTCTGACTTTTATGTGTTATATATATATATATATATATATATATATATATATATATATATATATATATATATATATATATATATATATTGGTAGTATTATTCCTTAGTTCTATTAGGCTTTCTAATCTGCCCATATAACGAGCCTTTAGTTAGTGACACCCAAACCGAACGGTCTTAGGGCGCCGGGTGAGAAAACACCCAAGGACTTAAGGACTCGAGCAAATAAGACCACAAAACTAAGAGTTTTTATTGATAAAATGCACCGCTTTTAGGCGTGAATAATTATGCTTTATGAGACACAAATACCCAGCTTTATCAGAAGATTTTTTATATTTTTTTCTATAAGGCATAAGAATCTTTGTTTTCGAGCTCTGAGTGTGTAAGTGTATAAAGTATGCATATTTCATCAAGGTAAAAAATCAAGACTAGATTACTTTTTCAAATTCTCTTCCTAACTCTAGAAATCAAGCAAATAATTTTATTTTGACCAAGTATAAGAAATCCTAAATATGATTCGCCTATCTCTTAAAATTAACTTAATTTCTTATAAAAAATAGGTCAAAATATTGTTTCTCTTTTCAAAAAGTTTTTAAAAGTAAAGAAAACGTTAAATTTTTTATATATAAAAGAAAACCCATGTTATGTTAGAACCGTCCCCCACACTTATCTCATACATTGTCCATGCATGAATGATGCATAAATGCATGAAAAAGAAGAAAAAAAGGAAAATATTATCTTAAGGTGGTGGTTCTGATGGTAGTCAGATTGGGTCAAGCGTTGCTACCCAATCAAGATAATATGGTGGTTCATGGAACCCACCTTTATTGACCACTTTTCTATTTACATATTTACAATTCTCAATATGAATAGGATCATGAAAGATCCTATCATGAAAATTAATTCTTTTACATGATTAGCCTTAGAAAATCATCAAGGAGTCATCATAGCTATACCTATGTCCAACAAAAGAATGTGATTTGGTGAAATGATTGACTTGGGCTTAAGAGTGATAGGTTTGAGAACCAATACTAACTCGAAAAAATTAACTTTGAGTTCGAGAGTCAGTTTTGGTTCAAAAGTCGAGTCCAAATCAAAAAAATTTAATTTCACATTCTTTTCTTATCAATGAAATGTGACCATCCGAAAGAGGTGGTTCAATTTCAAAATATATAGACACGGGAATCAATGTTAGCTCGAAATATGAGTCCAACTCGAGCAAGGATACCAGATTCAACATAGATTCAAAAATTGAAATAGAATCACAAAGTTGTGGGTTGGGGTCACATTCAAGTTCAAGTTCAATTTCATTGAAATGAAACTTACCAATTTGTCAATGGGTGATATTGGTCAAGTTCATGTTTATGTGATGAAATTGACTATTGGTTAAAATCTCCAAGACACCGTGATTCTTGATTTTCATCAATATGGTTAGGGCAATTGGGAATGGTCGAACATATGAGAGGTAGAGTTTTCTCATTTCGATCTTTCACTATGTTGATCAAAGGACTCATTTGTGCTTCTATCCTATTGAGACATTAGAAAAAATAATTTCAAACTGAATCAGATTTTCCATACTCCTATATGAGTCCATAGGTTCTTCTTGTCGTGAGACTTGAAAAATGGAGTAAGGATCTTGGATTTGGAAGTTTTGCGGGAACTGTGAGTCCATTATTTTCAACTTTTATTCTTGGGACTCAATCATGACTTCTATACTCTTAAACACCTCCGATTAAGAGGTCGGTGTGAAGTATGGATCATTGTATGCATTGGAATAATTATAATTGTAATTTATATCACACAGATGTCAAGAAAATAAGCAAACAAACAAACAAAAAAAAGAAAAAAAAATCTAGCCTAAGTTAGGGTAGACCTTAGACATAAACGACTCCTAACTGGTTAGACTGTCTACGGGGGGTATATTGTAGAATCTGACACAAGTTAATCAGTCAGATCAGGGCAAGGCTAGTGGGAGGTATCCGCGCTAAAGGTGAAGTGCCTAATTAAGCCAAACCACCAGCCTTTGAGGTTTCATCTCTCAATCCCTGACCTTTGACACCGATTTGATAAGAGTCAAATTCTAATCAACTTTCCCCTTAGGTCAGTCTCCTATTGAGTCCGAGATATCCCTAGGGCCAACATCTACTTAGTTTTAGTTAGGCTTGAGTTAGTAAGTGAGGAGATTGTTTGTAAGCTAAGAAAGGGTAATGGCTTCCCCACCTTATTTTGTATATAGGACTCAATTCAGTGCAACGTGTACATGTATTTGAAAAGCAACACCTAAGCATAATTCAAAACTGTTCCTATACCTACATGCTATGTACACGTACCTTTACTCCAGCACTCTTTAACAGTAATGTAAAATGTAAACGAAATTAGACAAATACCTAAATGCAAAGTCTAAACCGTTTTAACATTTAACAAACATCAAGTTAATGTTGACTTAATTCAGTGTGCAGAGTAAGTTAAGTAGGAAAACTAAATACTGTAAAATACTAAAATTTTCAACACAAGCAACCTGCAATCAAATAGAGTGAGTAGTTCACTCTGATTGATGCGCCAGCGCGGCTTTAGCCGCATTTCCGCGCAATGCAGAGAACAACTGTGCTTTGCTTTTTAGAGCAGAGGTACAGTGCAGCTATTTATGTCTTGCATCTGTTAGAATTTAGAATTTAGTATCTGCACACTAAAACAGAGAAGAAAGTTAACCAAAAAATGTAAATTAAAAAAAGAGTTACTTACCGTCCCTCCCCGATAACGGCGCCAAAATTTTGACTGCAAAATTAAGAAATACTTGTATAGCTTAGGGCTAACGGGTCGTGTCCATGAGGAGATATACGATGCAAGCATTTTGGTATTTTGGGGAAAACAAGTTTTAGTGTTGATATTTTTAGATGAAGAGAAGATGGAGAATAAAGAAGTGATTCAAAGAAAAATTGAAAATTTAAATGAGGTTTTGGAAAAAATGATTTATTTTAGGAAACTTGTGAGTGATGTTGGTTGTAATAAATAAAAGAGAAGATCTGGGCTCTGGATTCATTTATATTACTATTGATCTTCAGCTAACGGACATGGATCTATCAAAATTCGAATTTAACCGATTTTCATTTGGTGGTATCTCTCTGATTTGCTCTGATCTTCAGCTGATAATTATCCTAATCCTTGATTTTGATTTATTCTGAATTTTAGTAGGCTTTTGGGCTCGTTTTCTCTTCCTTCTCCTCTAGTAAAGGACCTGCAAATAATTAGATAAAAAAGATTATTAAAGCAGAGTGTATTAAACAATAAATATGGGAATGTGACGATAAATATGTAATATTGGCGACCGATCATGATTCCGTTCCAATTTTTTAATCAATATTAACCCATTTACCTTACCATGTGAACCACATTTCCGAGCCAACATCGATTCCCGTACCTGTAAATCTTGAACTTGAATCACCGATTTTGCAAAGTCACATTCCATTGATGGAAAATAAATGTAAACCTCAACTCTTTTGATTTGGACCCAACTCTTGAACTAAATTTGACTCTTAAATTGCAACTTGATTAAATTAGCTCCCTTAATCAGTATTGGTTCTCATACCCTTCACTCTTGAGTCCAAATCAATCAATTCACCGAACTACGTTCCATATTTGGATCAAGGTGTTGAACAATATAACTCCGAGATGGTTTACCAAGACTCATCATATAACGAGGATTATTTTTTATGATAGAATCTTGCATGATTCTATTCAATTTGGGGTTATAATAGTGTTAACGGGTTAGAGGTCATATGTAAGTTCATATGAACTCCACATCAATTGGATTGAGCAGCTCAATCAACGTAGCGCTCGGTACTTATGATATAAACAGTATAAATAAGGTGGGATGCCAGTCATTCCCGAGAACCCAACGATGGAACCCTCTTTCGATTGCGCAACCTGAATCCTAGGTCCATCTAAAATATAGAAACAGTCTCACCTATCAAGTTTCCCGCCCCTGTGTAAGTTATTTAGTGTTTATGTCACCTAAGTCACTGGGTCTAATCAATAACAATGTTTATGATAGTACATAATATTTTAACATGAATTTTTTCAGTAATTTTGGTGACACGAATTATGTTGTTGTTCATGTAATAGTCATGCATAATGTATCAAGTTTTCCAAGGCAAAAATCTACATAATGTCTAAAATCAATAATCTGATTTTTTTGGAATTTCTCACTAGTGATGGCTATTTTTAATTATTTCTCTAAATAACAAATAATTAATAATTCAAACAATTAAATTTAAGAAATCAAATATTATATACTAACAACATACTTATGCATATTTTAAGCATGCACAACTGAATAATTCCAGAGCCAAATATTTAATTATTGGAACAAATTTAAATAATGGAAATTTACTATTTTCATGAGACTAGAAAATCAAATAAGCAATTTAACAAATAAATGTTAAACAAATAAATTACAAAAATTTCAATTATCACAATAAAATATAATTTATTTAAATAGAATAGAAAACACTACATGAGTTTTCCACAAATCGGGATATCTAATTATCTAGTTAAATCTGACAATCTACATTCAATTTAATTAATTTTAGATTATTATAAAGAATATTTTAATTTATATATTATTATAAGAAATTTGGCTGTCAGAATAATTTTATGGGTCAAAATTTTAGTTTGTAATTTTATTCATTTTTTTTGAAATTTCTTGCTTAATTCCAAATTTTCTTAATTTAAATAAGCCTACCTTATGGGTCTGATGATACAGTAACGGGTTTGAACTGCCACATTACAGGTCTGGTAAGGTTTTCTATCACACGCCAATGCGGCATGTACCATGGCCCTGGGGACCCAGGTTCCATTCACAACTTGAACACTTGGCTTTCATTATTTATTTTTTTGTAAAGCATAAGAGTTAGTGGGTGTGGGCTTTGTTTTAATATATTTGTTTTCATTTTCATTTCTTTTCTTTAACGCTTGGGCTACTTGGATTCTTTTTATTTTATTTTTGTTTTATTTTTTATTAATTTTATAAACTATTATTATTGCTGTTATTATATAAATAATTTGTATTGAGACACTGAATTATTTATTTGATTTTTAATTATTACTATTAATGGTAATTAATTAGTATTATCATTATTAATTATTATAATTGTTATTAATATGCAATTATTATTATTTTCTTTTACTATTATTTACTAATTTTATTTATAAACTATTATTATCATTGTTATATATATAATTTGTTTTGAGATTTAAAATATTAATTGGCTCTAATTATTATTATTATTTTATATATAGTTTATAACCATTATTAACTATTATTATTACTATTTGATATTTATTATTGGGATTATTATTTAATATTAACTTATGGTATTATTGAACATGAATGTTGCATTAGTTGATGATACACACCACCATAATATGGATATGAGCTTCTCGCTGGATTAATATTCATCCCCATCGTCGGTTAATGGCCCCATACCCATATGGTTGGCTTGATTGGGTATTAGGACCCGCAAAGCCTCCGGTAGGCGAGGGTCCTCTAAACCCGGGAGGCTTAGGATGTGGACTTTACAAACCCTGTGATGATTAATCCATTCCTAAAGTATATGCAAAATTTCAACAATATAAGTTCAACATTAGCAAAAAACATTAGACATCATTAGGATCATACAAACTAAAAATCATAGCACTTATAATCATTTGCTAGAAATATAAACAACGGAATGCCAAAGTCAACCGTTAATTATACAGCACTGCATCAATAGAACAGTGAAATAAATGGAACCTTATAACAAGTTTTTACTAAAAGCCTAGTCCTCTTCAAAGTTACTCTTCGTAATGCCTCCTCTATTGTACTTGTCGCAGTAGTCCACCTACATTTTTCATGTTATTTGATCTCTCTTTTGTTTTCACTCATTTTTTATCGTCATTTGCTCTCTAACTGTCATAGAATTTGAAAATATGACAATAGATTCATCATCTTCATCCATTGCTCTTCCACTATGTTTACTTTCTTATTTAAAAATTTATCATGTATCAGATATATGGCAACAATGTAATTGTGCAAGATAGTGTATGAAAGCACAACACCCACTTGGCTTGCAAATGGATGATGAGGCTTGGCAGATAGAATTTTAAACCTGTTTTCATGTTTTCTATAATGCCCCGATCCCGCGGATATGGGGACGTACAAACTCAAGGCGAAAATACTCTGACATACGTACATTAAGTGTAACGGTCCCAGTGTTTATTTTTTAGTTATTACAATCATCATGGTTATCCTTAATCTAAGCGTGAGACCCATCAAGATACAACACTTCAATTTTGGCTAACTTCAGCCTACTTAAGACTTCACAATATATTCCACTCAAAATGCATATGTGATCTCAGCATGAGTTATCGTATTTTCAAACATTGATCTGACAATCTGATAGGAAATATAGCCTACACATTAGTATTCCATAAAACTCCACAATATTACAGAAGATTCGAGTCAAGCACCTAATAATACAAACATTTCAATATTCATAAAAGTTCATGGCAAACATCAACATAGAAGTTTTACATAATTTTCTAAAACAATATATACATATCAAAAAAACATGCCAAAAGGGTGAAAATATCTCCCGCTATCACCTATCCCGCATATTGCCATTAAGCGGATCCTTTGCCTTTATTCAAACCTGAAGGTAATTAATAATACTGAGTAAGCTCGACAACTCAGTGAATAAAACAGTAATTACATGCATGACCATTATGTATGTCTATTTGGGATTTTATAAGGTTAATAATTGTAATTTATACTATTTTTGTATATCTTTAGGTATTTGCTGAAGTCCTGTCTAAAACACAGAAATTGGTGTTATTAGTCGACTTACCCATTCCTACAGTCGACTAATACTACTATTAGTCGACTTATATTGAAGCTATAGTCGACTGGGCTCTATCCCAAAAGATATTCACTCTCTATTGGCTGCCTGTGACTTACCTAGTCGACTACCCTTATCTTGTATAGTCGACTACACTTGTACTAGTCGACTTATAAACCATCTATATTCGACTAAGTCTTGACATAAGAGATGTGTACTCTCTATTTGTTGCTTATAACAATTTTAGTCGACTACCCTATCTTGTATAGTCGATTACTCTAGATACTAGTCGACTTATCACCATCTATAGTCGACTAATTATGGCTAAAAGAAGATGTCCACTCTCTGTTTGCTACCTGTAGCTAAAGCTAGTCGACTAACCTATCTTGTATAGTCGACTAGGGGTGGTTTCCAGCGACTTATGTAAAAGAATCTCACATCTATAATAGACTTGGTCCGAGAGTTAGTCGACTTATATTGTTGGAATTTGCCTATATCAGTCGACTCATCATAGAGTCTAAAGTTAAAAAAATTTTATATAGTTTTAACATGCAATTTTCATCTTAACTATATGAACACATTTGTTAAACATAAAATTAGACTTCCCCTTCGGTCACCTCGGTTAAACCCGGTCCCTTCCTCTTATATGTTATTCAACGAAATATTCTCCCCTTCGATCACCTCCGGTTCAACCCGGTCCCTTCCTCCTATACATTATCATAATATTCTCCCCTTCGGTCACCTCCAGTTCAACCCGGTCCCTTCCTCCAAATATGCAATAATCATATCCTTCATGTAATAACAACACGTAAGGATTCATAGAGCAATGACAACATAATAATTTCATAATTTCTACTTTACATCATGCCAACATTATGGAAGTCATTAATATGTATAAATAACAACTTGCCAAGTTAACCAAATGTTAGCCTTTTCAAGGTAACCAACACATTATATCATCTTAATATATGCGTAGCCATATATATGCATAAAATTAAGTATGATGTTTATTTATAAAACTATTTCTTCTTAAGAGGCATGTGTTTGACTATCATGTATATACACAATAACATATCGATCATGCACAATGGTAAGCATACATGAAAATAATTACAACATATTACCATAGGATATAATGTACACATAAAGTCTATAAACTATACACATGCATTATCATTCAATTTCACGTCCACTTATGACTTAGTAATTCTCTACTTTATTTCAAACTTTACACTACCTACTATTATTTTAGGGTTTGGATGTTCTACTCACCCTTGAAGAGAATATCCCCTTATCAAGCTTAGTCACCGGCTATAATAGAGTCTACAAGACCATAACAATGTCATAATTAATTTTTAGCTAAAAGAGTATAAGAGGGGTAGTAATCTTAAGGATTTGCTTACCTTCTTCAACCAATATCACCCTTCTGACTTGATAACCTAGGCCAACCTTGTTTTTCAAGAATTTCTTCTAAGGTGATGTTAGACCGTCACTTTTCCATGTTCTATTAATCTTTTAGAGGAGATAAATAGGTAAAGGAAGCTTTTTTTGTATAAAGAAACTAAGGGAGAGATTTGTGAGGGAATGAGAGGGAGAAAGTAAATGAGTGAGAGAAGAAAATGGAGGGAAAAAAGGCCTTGGTTGCTTGCTGTTTTGGCCGGCAGCAAATGGAAGGAAGGGAGGGAGTTTGGAGTTGGAAATGAAGAGAAGGAGTGTTGCCAAATGAGAGTTTTCTCCTCATTTTCCCTCTATTTATACTTCGTTCCCTTCAATGATATCATGTTAAGTGCCCCCTTAACACTATCTCCCTACACCTATACCTTACTCTTATAAATAAGGTTCCCATCCCTCTCCCCTTCAAGAAGTACTTGTACCAACAAGTATGGTGGGGGTATGGTAAAGAAGTCAACATGCACGTGTGTATGCTAAATCCATATGCATACATACTAATATATACATACTAATATGTATGGTATAATGTGTAGTATAAGTATCTTACATGAATACTTGTATCCACCTTACCTCCCTAAAGCATTCAAGTGTCAAGAAAAAGGTGATTAGTTAAGGCAAGTATTACATTAAGTCTCAGTACATGAAATTAAACATAATAACCACAATAATTTCAGCTTTAATAAGCACAAGAATACCTACAAAAGGGGTCAGCGATCATGATAGATATGAAAACAGGGATAAATAAGAAAATAAAGATAAAGTAATAAAGATACCGATGAATAATAAAGGTGTCGAGTCTCCTACTAATATCTAGTGAAATATCAGGTACTCTGATATCTAGGATCTCCAATCTGGGCATGCAAACTCAGGATCGTCAGAAAGTGACCTAATTAGTGATAAAACGAAGGAAGCAGTACTGTATACTATAATAGTATTTACGGTCACGATATCATATAATATGAGTCTAAATAACAGTGTTATAACATAATATTATACTAACAATCATGTTACAAGAGTATTACAGATAAAAAATAGTACAAATATTAATCGAGTAAAGTTTTATATATAAGAAACTAACAATATTGTATTATATTATCATTAAAGCTTTTATGACCATTAACATGTTATTAATATCAATATAAATGATAAGATACAGACTTTAATTATTTAATAATATTATCAATTTATTTAATTAACATGTATCGAGTTTTCATTATGTCATGGCTACTGATTAAGCTAATAGTAATAGTAACGTGATGTTGTCAACAGTGAATATAAATAGAAATAATCATGTTGTAGGATCATAAGTGTACAAGAATAGTATGTTTATAAAGAATACATGAATATCAAATATAATAACATGCTGGTAAATAAGAAATCATGAAGCTTAATACAGTATAAATATAATGACATGCTCAGTGTTTGTGAATATACATATAAGAACGATGTCTCTACGAAGAATGTATGAAATACAACTATACATGTACAATAACTAGATAATAAATAAGTTAATCATGATATTTAATACAATACAGACAAGTCATCATGCAAGATAGCAGGCAGGTGGTAAGTAATAAATAAATAATAATCATACAATAATAATGATCAGTGTCACCTGATATTTTAATCAATCTCTTACAATGTCCGATATAACTGGTCATTATACTGGAGCTCGTACTTGAGTGAACTCATCCGGACATGGCATACGGGTACCATTATCCGAACGAGAGCGTAATCAAATATCAAGCATTTATGTCGCCACCATTATTTATATTATTTAACTATGTTAATTGAAACTGAATGGTCAAGGAGATCTTATCGGGTGAGTATATCCCGTGTATACCCGGGATCACAGCCTTAGACAGTTCTCTACCTGCTGAGACTAGGGCCGGCCCATTAAGATGAAACAAGTAATGAAAAATGGGAGCTCAATAAGCTATGACAATCGGTAGTCAGCACTACCACGTCCCCTGAAGTGGGATTGTAATGGATACAGATATCCACCCGATAAGATCTAGTCAACCGTCCAGTTTTTCCCAACACCAAATTATATTTATTATATTTAAATTAAATAATGTATCAGAAACAAGAACAATGCATGGTGCATGTAACACGGTAACAGGACATGAGCTATGTTGATTGCATGAAACAAGATAACGGGAAACGAAAAATAGGATATGTGAAATTCAAATGGCCCCCGTGGCTTAGATCCGCATGATATTTTTTTCCATACACTGCATTACAATAGCTAACATGTTCAGTAACAGGAATATCATATCAATATCAGGATTACAGGATATGAAAGAAACATTCATATAATATTACTACAAGTTAATCTATGTAACAGGAACAGTGATCCATGCAACAGGAACACATGAATGATCCGAACATGTGTACATGTGAATCTATGTAACGGTGAGATATGATTGAATAATAATATTCGGTATAGTACAAGATCCGTGTAACAAGTCTACAAGTACATGCAATAACATTGTTCAGTATAAACAAGTATCTACATGTAATACAGTATCCCGTATCCCGGAATACCAGTGTAATGTCGATATTAATACATGTAAGAACATTGGTCGTGTAACAACGATACAATACACAAAGTAATGGTGTCCAGTATGTCAGTAGTTATTCAGGTATGATAAAACTTTTAGGGTAATATATGTAACAGGAGATGTGTCAGCACATGTATATTTATATATCAGTATTTATTGTAATGATTTCATTATTATAATTATTATCGATATCATAAATGAATTATTTACAATTATCTATTCTTAAATTATCACAACTATTTTACAGATTATCAATTTATTTATCTGAATTTTTTTAGTTTACAGTTTAACAATCACTAAATATGTTATTTATCTCTATTTTATATTAAATCATGATTCATAGTAAAATATTATTTCATTGAATATATTTAAAAGCACTCTCAATTATTTTTAATACAATGTTTCACCGTTTACGTATTTTAGCTGACGATAGTTACAATTTAATAATTATATCCATAAGTTAATTTCATTCAACATGAATAAATATAATTTATAAAAGAAAAAGACTCACATAGCTAATACAGAGATGTAACTCCTCTTTTTACAATCGCCACACCTCCAGAATCGTCCAAATCGGACTCCGGATGCTCCAGATATAGGTCGAACACTATAATCAATATAAATAGATTAGAATTGTAATTTAAATATATTTAAAATGTAATAAACATTTTCTAATAGGGGTTTATATGTAAAATTACCTTTTAGAGTTTAGAAGCAGGTTTGGGATCCTAACAGGTTGGGCTCAGATCTATAACCGGGATCCATAACTTAAGTGATTTGGGTTATTAGGTAATGGATTGTAAATGGGTTTGTGGGTTTGGATTTAAGGGTTATAGGTTTAAAGGATTTTGGATCCAAATAGGAAGAAAGAGCAAGAATAAGAGAGAAGTGAAAGTAGAAGGTCGTGACGGCCGGCGGCGCGCGACGACGACGTGCAGAGAGAAAGGGATAGAGAGAGAAGAAAGAAAGAAAGAAGACGAGACTGAGTGAGAATGAAAAAGGGAAAGAGAGGAGGGTTGTTGGCCTTCGGTGGCGTGACGGCAGCCGACCGGTGACCGCCCTACCCCCGGAACAGAGGGAGTTAGCGAGGAAGAGAGACAGTGTGAAAGGGAGATAAAGAGAGGGGTGCTTGTGTATTGGGGAAAGAGAAGATGGTGAGAGAAAGAAGAGAAAGATAGAGAGAAGAAAGATTTTGATAGAGACAGATGCGGTAAGAGAGGCGGTGGAAAAATGGGTAACTTGAGGAAGAAGAAAGGAGAAGGGTTAGTGAAGAAGAAAAGAATAAAAAATAATTATTTAATATTATTTTATTCGGTAAAATTTGACTAATTCCTGACGATTCCAAAAAATTCTGTAAAATAAAAAATATAATTCTAAAGATCAATGTGAAACATGTTTTAAGAAATTTAGTCTGATTTACAAGTTAAAAATCTTGAAATGTATCACCAATACCGGCGACACCGATTTGTCTTGATTTTCGATTAATTTAGAGAAATCCTCAAAAATATGCTAGTGGAAAATATGATTTTAAAGAATAATTGGAAACAAATTCTTGAAATTCAACTTCGTTTGTGAACTAAAAATCCTGGAGTCAAATATCAGTATCGGTCGACACTGAATTCGGATATTTTCCAAAATAATCCAGAAAAATTCAGAAAATTCTGAAAAATAAAAAAATATTAGGAAATAATATCTGGAACTGAAACCAGTTCAATTGACTACCAAGAAGGTTAAATCAATTTGTACGCCATATCGAATACTGATATAGTGACACGCACAATTAGGGCCAGGAGTTACACTTTCAAAGATGGACTCTATCTTAGTTAAGAGGAAAGAGTAAAGTAAGTTGAACAAATCTCTCATTTTTAAGTGTACGGACTGCTTATTCCTTTAAGTGATATCTCACAGACCGATAAGGAGAAAGGAACCCAGACGTGGTAGCGTAGCCAACATCACATAAGCAGCACTTGCCTATATAAAAATTAATTGTCTTTTAGTGTTAGCCTCGTATATTAATTAATTGATTCAAGTTGAGTAGGTTAACACTCTATTATACACCCTTAGGCCATTGTGTCAATAAGGACAAGGCTTTTTTAAGCACGGTGAAATTATTGATTGATACCTCCCACCCTACCAACACACATGTGAAGTATTTGTTTGATAAAGCAGCAGCAAGTACATTCTGAGTTACACCTTTACGACATCTAAATTGGGCTATGTATTTAGTACGAATGGTGGCATCAATATGTACGCCATCAATTAAGCCAATGCAATCCTACAAAAAAATATACTCTCATTATTATAACTTTTACTATACATTCTAAAGTATGAGAAAGATTTGGATTCAAAAATCAATTACTCACTTACTAAAAAAATAAGGGTACCGTAATGTGCTACTTTGCATTCCGGAGGAGTTTATTGGGTGCTTGCTTCATGTATTGATCCCGTATAATGTAAATTGTACCTAACACTTTATTGAAATATCTACTTATTGTTTCACCGGATTTAATAAAATCTACTATCATCACTCTATTCTTGGAATTGTGACCAACTGTGTGGAGAAACATGACCAATTGCTCCTCTATCGGGACATGGATAATATCTTGCAGAGTATCCCGCAATATTTTTGCACATGGAAGAAGGTTCCCATTTGCATCCTAATATAGTCCACACAACTGCGACTAGACCCGTGAGGATATGGTGCATGTGTATGTGCCTATATAAATCCCTAATAGTGGATGGTTCACGGGGAATTGGCCTTAGACGCTAACGATGAAGCATGTGAAAGTATGCCACTAATGTTATGACCTGCTGATGCAACAGTACAGCACAGCCGCACGATTTGCTCTTCCTCACTGTCCATCTACAAATTACGTCTCTACACCAAATTAGTTTAACTCCAAGGATTTAAATAAGATTACAAATTACATACTTGCACATTATAAGGGATATCCATCAATTATCTATTTAAGAATATCCATCAACTAAGCAAATTTATAACAACATAAATCTATTCATCAACCACACATTTAACAACAACACTGATTAATCATTCTTCCTATAACATTTGAATCCTAGCTGCTAAACAAAGACCAAACGAACACAACAGTAGCCAAAAAGCATAATTTTGATTGAGGGACAAAGATCTAAGCTTCTTAAGACATGAAAACAAAGCACAAATGAAATTTCTATTGAAATGAAACCTGATGAGCTTTAGCCAGAACCCGAATGTCCTGCAACGCCCATCCATCCTTTTGTCACCTAAGTTAGATTTCATGCACCAACTTATGCAAACCTGTGCTTTATCCAATAACCCAATCTTAGAGTGTCTAGAGTAGGTCTCAAGTAAAAATACACCCCTCGTATTGTTATTGTACTGGGAAAAAAGAGATAAAAGGGAATTTAATAGATGATTAAATAAGTACGGATCCAAATTAAGTTGTTATGAACAAGTTCAACATTTTAGATGAGTTTCAAGCTCGCTAATTTATTGTTTCATATTTCAACCTCCCGACTCGAATTGTTGCCGATTTCATAACACCTTGGACTTTGCTGCAACGACTTCTCTATGAGAGAAATACAAAACTTCTAACAATTTACCATAGATGCCTTGTGAAGCAAAAAAATTGTCATGTTGTTGCCTAGAGTTTATAGAGCATTTCAGATTAATTAAGCATGCTGTGAAGTTAAATTCAACATCCACCAATCACCACCCACTATACATGTCCAGCATGTTCATTGTAAATTCAATCAAATTGTTGTGATTCAAAAAAAAAAAAAAACCCAGCAACTAACAAAATTACTTTTTAAGTCCACTAATCATACAATTCATATTTCAATCTTTCTGCTATGGATTCTTGTTGGCTTCACAAAACCCTAGAAAATTTCAGTAATGGCTTCTCTATGAGAAGATTACATAATTTCTAACATTTTAGGATAAATACCTTATGAAGCAATAGATGTTAGTTAGAGTGAATATAGCAATTAAGAGTAAATAAACATGCCATGAACTACACGTCTATTCAGTCAAACTACACATGTCTACTGTAAATTCAATCAAACATCTGGATTCAAAGGACAAAATTTACAAGTTGTTAGGATTTTGTCTTGTTTTTCAAAAGGAGATGATGCTCCAATAAAATCTAATTGAGTTGAAAAAGACAATATTAAGAAGCATATCGAGGTGAAGCAGTTTCTTTTTCAGGCGATTGGAAGTTTTCTTTTCAAGGAGAGTATGAATATGCTTCAATTCCTATTCAATGAAGATTTGTTTCTAAAGATTAAATGGTCTAGAATCCTTCTAGATCAAGGAGTTCAACTCCAAATAGAATTGATCAAGATTCTTCAAGCATTCAATGACCAAGATCATCTCATGTCCAAATAGGAGTTGTATTGCAAAACCCTATAAATAAAAGGTTATAACCTAGGATTTAGGTGGAGCCAAGGAGCAGAAGAAAGTTGTGGTGAATAATAATGTGAGGCCCTAAAAAGCCAAGAAGGCCCTAAAAATCTAAGAAAAAGAGGAGCAAGATGAAGGTGCATAGAGAGAAGGTATATTCTTGTAATTTAGGCGTAGATTCAAGGGGGAGGTGAATACTCCCGTGTCATCAAAAGGAAGGTTAGATCTCTTTATATCATGTTTAATTAATAAAGCTCTCTCAAGTTCTCTTCCTATAGACGTAGGCCAAGTTTGAGCTGAACCACGTTAAATTGTGTCTTCTTCTTCTTATATCTTTTAATATTCATCTTGTGTGCTCGAGGTAATCGATCTCATGGCGTGGCGTGCTTGAGGTCATCGGCGGGGATCTGTGTATCTACTAACTATTGGTATCATAATAAGTATGGTATCCCAGGTTATGCACGCAACAATTGGTACCAGAGTATATCAATTTGTTACAACAAATGATATCAAAGCTGATGGTGTTCATTCAAGACTCGAGCGCTCTAGATGAAGAAAGAAGATGTCAAATCGCTGGAGTTCGGTGGAGGCATCAAAATGAAGATGACAATAAGAAAGTTCAGATTTATTCTAAGGTAAAGATCGATGACTTTTGGAGTATATTAATCAAGGTAGAGTCGTCAAAGGCTCAATAATGCTCATATCTAAACAGAGTAAACACAACGACGATGATCAGATCATCGCCAATGATGGATGGCAAGACGAGCTTGACTAGCTCATGGAGGTATCGCACAAGGTATCCCATGAAGGCTCACTGTGTCAGCAAGTCAAAGAAAAAAGAGCGGAGGGTGATAAAGACGATCAATGAATGGGATTGATCGGAAGGTAGATCGTGCAATCATAGTCAGATTCAGACGATCAAGGTGTCGAACCCTATATTTTCAACATTTTGGATGTAATGGCGGGTGCAAATCGAGAAGATTCCAATGTCTGATGCAGGTTTTGTACAGATCGGTTAAAGTAATCGACAGAAATCACGGTCAAAGTTACGATGGACTAGTCGTGAAACGGTGAGATTATTGCAGGCATTGGTGGATCTATCAGATTTGAAAATCATCAATAGAAGGGCAAAATTTGACAAACATCAATACAGTAGTAGATGGCAACCCTTATTGATGGAAGGAAGACCATGTCAGCGTGTGGTGGGAGGCCAGGGAAAACTATGGCAGTTATGTGAAGACGGTAAGTCTCAAGATTAAAACATTGATGGAAGGTAGACCACACATTGATAGAAAGTGGATCATTACAAAGTGATCGGTGGAAGACCATGGCACGACAAGACCTTGACAGTGTTCATGTAAAGTTGATAAGATCATAGCAAAATTAGAGACGAATTGCCTCAGGACGGAAGGGCCCCATGGCCGTAAAGGCATCACAAAGCGGAATTTGCTGGTGGTGGCGGTGATGCAATGCAAGCTAAACGAAAGAAACTATGTCAAGGAATTTTAATGAAAACCTTGAAGGAGCTCACTTCGAGGTGGAGCTAAAAGAAAAATTACAACGGGTCTAAGTGTTGCAGGACGACTAAAAAATGGTGCGTTTGGGTAAGGCCCGAGATGGCACAAGGCATGGCGGTGAATTCGCCAAAGGTCCTGGGGAGAGCGGCAAGGCTAAAGGCTTCACGACTTGATTACAACCAAGGAAAAAATTAAGGTAATAATTTAAAATCTCAAGTTGTTTTTCTAAAGGCTTGAAAAGCAAGTCAAGGAGGAGATTGTTAGGATTTTGCCTTATTTTTCAAGAGGAGATAATGCTCCAAGAATATCCAATTGAGTTGGAGAAGATGATGGTTTGATGCAGAAGAAGCAAAATAAGGTGAAGCAGTTTTCTTTTCAGACGATTGTGAGTTTTCTTTTCAGGAGTATGAATCAGATTCAATTTCTATTCAATGTAGATTTATTTCTAAAATTAATGAGTTTAAGAATCCTTATAGATCAAGGAGATCAACTCCTAATAGGATTGATCAAGATTCTTCAAGCATCTAATGGCCAAGATTATCTCATACTCCAAATAAGAGTTATATTGTAAATTCTATAAATAAAACATTGTAACTTAGAATTTAGGTGAAGCAAAAAGAGAAGAAGAAAGTTGTAGTGAATAACAATGTAATGCCCTAGAAAGCCAAGAAGGCCCTGTAATATCCCTAATTAGTATATATATTTTTATTTTTTTAATTATTTATTTTTGTTTTACTGATTATTTTATTATTATTTATTAACTTGATGTGTGACTTATTGTATTATTAAATACACAAATTATTTTGAAGTATTAAATGGTAATTTGGCTTTATGTATTTACTATTATTGCTTATTAGCATTTTAATTACTAATTAGTATTTTTCTATTACTGTGATTATTATTATTAGTGTTATTATTATAAATATTGTTTTGTTGTTATTATACTTATTGTTAATTATCACCATTAGTGTTATAATTGTTAATAATATTGTTGTTATTATTATGGTAATTGTTAATTAATATTATTAGTAATTATTATTGTTGTTGCTATTATTATTATTGTTGTTGTTATTAATTATTATTATTGTTGTTAATTAATTAGTATTATTAATATTGATGTTGTTAATTATCATTATAATTATCATTTTTAATATGAGTTCTCGCTATTATTATTAATATTATTGTATTTATTTATTATTATTAGTCGTAGAGTTTTTCATTTCCATAATTCCTACCCATCATCCCTTTACCCATACCCATTATCTAATTATCCTTATCCTATGCTCAATAGCCCAACCCCAATACCCTCAAACCCAATAACCCATCATATATAATTCATCTTATTTCTTGACCCTGACCGTAATCCCTAAACTAATCCTTAAACTAATCCTCCTTCTCTTCCTCCCCTTCACAGCCGGCAGGGACCCCATCACCTTCTCCATGGTCGTCACATCCTTCACCCACGGCCTTCCTCTCCCACGGCAACCTCCACCACCGACCACAACCCCCATCTCATGGCCACGATAACTCTCAGTAGTCGTGCAGACCACCACAGCCCCCTGCTCTCCCATGCCACGCACCAGGCTGCACACACCTCTGCTCCCTGGCAGCGGAGCTCCGCAGAGCACCCTCATATCTACCCTTAGCCTCGCACACCCTCCTTCTCCTCCACCCACAGCCCATGAGATTGGATCTCTCACCCACCTTGGCCTTGAATCCTGGCCGAGCCCATGACAGCACAACAGTCCCTTTGCTGCAAGCCCCATCACCCCGGGCTTCACCTCTCCTCAGTCGACATCGGGCCGGCATCGAAGCCATGAACCCCACCGATCCAGTCCCCTCGCTGTCATGACCGCTGCTCTTCCTCCAAGCACTCCGAGCCATCCTCCATGCATCCTTGGCCTGCACTCCCACTCTCCCAACAGGCCGAGCCAACTCCACCCACAGCCATTCATCCTTGCACCCTCTCCTCTGCCGAGCCCCATTAACAACCAGGCCATGCTTTCCTTGCAGCCACCTCATTCGCCTGTGTGCGCCACAACTCCCCTGGTCGTGAGCCATCCCCGAGCTTGGGCTTCCCCCTCTCGGCAACCCTCTTCATGCCTCTCCTCCTCGGATGCTCCGCCTCCTCCGCCGGCATTGCCCACGGCCTCTGCCTTCTTCACCGTGAGTCCCCTCTCTCATATTTCGTGTGGGTGTGTAGTGTAGTTATGTATGTTATGTGTGTGTTAATTATTTGAGTGTTTGTGTGTAAATGGGCAAGTGTGTGTATTGTGTGCACATGTATATGTGTATACCTGTATATGGCTGTGTGAATGTAGGTGTGTTAACTTTTCTCCCTCTCTGTGTGTTTGGTTGCATATTACAGCGATTACGGACTCGTTCCTGCATTTCAAGCTCGGTAACAGGAGATTCGGATTGGTGCTCGCTGTGGACCCGATACACTGGCGATTCGAAAATTGACGCAGAGATGATTCGGAGATCCGTACCGATTCGTGAAGTGAAAACCAGATGGCCATTCAGATCCAACACCGCATCATTTCATGTGAGTGTTTGCTCTTGTGTTATTTTCTTATTTACCATTATCAATAGGTATTTGTGTTTTACTTGTATCATTTTATGTGACCATCTGATATATTTTATCAGTATAATTACCTGTATCACTTCATGAGACATCAGTGAGCGTTCACTTTATTTATTTAGTTTATATGAGTATTTATCCGCATCATTTCATGTGTAGAGGATTACCACTTTGATTCAAGACTAGTTGTAGTATATCTTAGACTGTGACTTGGAGTGATTTTGAGATTAGCTTGGTTCATTTTTTGTGATAAATAGTATATTTATTTGAGGTATTTATCGGATATTTATTTGGTGATTATTTAAACGGGAATTTATTTGGATATTGATGATAGATTAAAAATAATGTTACTTTATTAAGATGACTAATCTTCTTAATATTTGAACTTATATGGACTTAGTTAGAATTTGAGTTGATTTGATATTTGTATTTTTTTACTGGATCTTGATCAGTATTTAGATATGATTGTTTTAATCGGATTAATAGTTGTAAGTATTTTTGGATTCATAAATTAATTTGTCTGTGTATTGATGATCTCACTGATGTTGAGTATTAAATGTAGACATTTTTAGATTTCATGTTGATTGATAATGTTTCATTATTTCATTATGATTTCGGTATCTGTTGACTTAATTAATCTCGAGAATAATCAGTTAATTGTGTTCTTGATCTTGAATAATTCAGTTATTCTGTTATCTGTTATCGGTGATCTTATACCTTCAGAATTATCACGTAGTAGTTATCAGTGATTAATGTACTGTTATTTTAATGATCTATATCTCCAGTATTCAGATGTCAGTTATTAGTTGTCAGTTATTCAGTTGTCAGGTATGAGTTATCAGTTATCAACTATTATTGACATCATCAGTTGTTGGAGATATACGGTCACTATTCTCATTTTAATAATAGCTCATATTATTTGCTTGTTAATAAAAAATACCATAACCCATGGAACATGAGTAATTGCCTGATAATGCATGCGTGTATCTTGGGAGGACTTATTATGATACGCCGAGTTGTGGGTTCCACCACGGGAAACCATGATAGTATTGAAGGTACACCTATAAGGGGGTGAATAGGTGTACGGCTAATCTAGTGAACTAAATGCGGAAATTAAAACTTAATTGCAATCAACACTTAATGCAACCAACGAGTATAGCCGAATTCCCGGTGAAGGGCTCTGGACTAACTCCTTTTGATTCTTCTGAATAAGAGTTGAGGTGCTATATGAAGCTCTCGTGGTTAAGCACAAGTGAGGCACACACAAACAAACCAAGCATATAACGAATGTATGACAATATAAATGATGCAAGGCACAATATAAAGAGAGAGAGTTAGAGTCAATGGATCAAACGCAAACAACGAGATTTGTTTCGAGGTTCGAGCACCCAGCTCTACGTCCCCGCCTTCACCCATAAGGATTTCCAATCCACTAACTTGTCCACGCAGGACTCCCACACAGGGAACCTCCACTGAGGATTTGGGGCAAATACAATATGGAGTACACAACTCTTCTCTCAACCAAAATAACCTCTACACTTAGAGGCTAGGCACAAAGCCACCACAATATCCACCTCACAAAAGAGGGATAAACACAAAGCCAAATAAGGATTACCTCACACTTGAGGGATACAACCTAATTGCACAACCTCCTCTACACTAAGAGGGAAAGGCACAAAGCCAAGCAATGATAAGGGTTTACAACTTGGTGGTATATCTCAACCACAAACCAATTTTCCCACAAATAAAAGATCCTATAGATAGGATAGAATGATATAGCTCAAGTGTGGAAAATAAGAGTTTGGAAATCAAATACTCAAAGAAAATCTCTAGGGAAAACTTTAGATAGAATTGAAAGTGAAGATCAAAACAATTCCCAAAGAATTTCTTTTCAAATGATTTTCCAACCCTTTAAAAACAAGATGAAGATCAAATCTTTAAGCACTAAAAACTCTTTAAAAACTTACTGGAAGATGTAAATTTTTGCTCTGAAAATTCTTGGAGAAAACCTCTCTCAAATGGGGTTTTTATAGCCTCTTTACAAAACTAGCCGTTGGCTGCAAATATGGTCAGATTTGACCATCCGGTCGACCGGTCAACGGTCGAATTTTGACCGTTGCCAACTACCGGTCGACCGGAACGGTCGACCGCCCTTACCCGAGAGTAAGGGGACTTCAGTCGGTCAACCGCCCGGTCGACCGGCCAAACCCAATGGCTTTTGTGCACGTCTCGTGCACGTCCGGTCGACCGCCAAAGCCTGACAGAAACATTTAAGGGACTGAAAAACTGAATTTTTAATTCTCAAATAAATCTCATAAAATCTCTAAAAATCCACAAAAATAAGTTCAGTATAATACTTTGATATACAAACATGTGTGAAAAATTTCAACACATATTTCAAACAATTTGAACCATTTTTGTGACTTAGAAATTTTGCCGAAAACCAAAATCTGTATTTTCTAAAACTTGGATTTTTGAATTGAAAATTCGTTTTGTTCAAAACTCATCCAAACACAAAAACATGATATTGAAACAACTTTTAGGCATGTAGTATATGGATATAAACCAATATACATGAAATAGATATATATCAATGTTTTTGACATTTAAATCTGAAAATATGTTTTGTTAAAACACAAAACTCCATAACCCATGAATAGGCATATCAAAATAAGTTTGTCTAAGATATGAAGCATACATGTATATAGAACAAATCTAATGTACATTAAATCATGTAAACTTGTATTAATACTATCTATTCATGAAAACCAAGATCGGTTAAGCCAAAATCGAAAACCAATAAACATGAAAACTTAAACAAGTGTGTGTTGTGAACTTGAGCATATCACACTATCTAGTCTTTACAAATGAATCTAAAAACATAATCTAAATTATGTACCGAAGTCTACTTGACGAACTCCGTCTTCAAGCCGACTCGATCCAAACCGTGATTCACCGAGCTTGACTCCAACGACTGTTATATATGATCTTGATGCTCAGGCTCTTGAATCACCATGTGAGAAGCTCCAAAACACCTTTGTTGAAGCTAATCACCTCCTAATATCTTGGTTAAGGATCTGAAACTAAATATCACAAGATTATTAGTAAACATAACTACATGAGTTAATCATCATCAAAACTAGAGTGGAAGGCCTCTGAGCCAACAATCTCCCCCTTTTGATGATGACAAAACTCATGGAGTTATATATGCATGAATTAAAGTTAAGCTTCAAAGAAGCTCCCCCTTAACTTATGCATCACAATAAATAATAATATATGGCAATGAAGCACATGAATCTAAACAAACATGTATGCAAATATAAGGAGATAAACATGCATAAACAAGCATGAAACACATCAAATTCTTTTCTCATTTTGCAAAACAAACAATATGCATAAACAAGAAATCTTTTCCAAAACATGCATATATACTGAAATACTTCTCCCCCTTTTTGTCAATCATCAACAAAGGGGTTAAAGTAAACACAAAAATAATGTTCTCCCCCACAAAGAGGTGAACTCAAATCAATCAATAAAAGATATATGCGATATACATTCATGAAGAGGAAGACGCTAAGTTAGCTTCCCTACATACATGCATTACATGAAGAAGGGATGACAAGCCCTAATTCACATAACACATAATATGCAATGCATAAGAGGAGATGTGAAGCTCCCCCTATACACGTGTACCGCATAAAGAAGAGTTGTCAAGCTCCTCAATATAAGATACACTCAACATGAATCTATATGTAGAAGAGATGTTAAGCTCTCCTTACATATAGGCAATATAAATCAAAACATTTTTAATTTTCTTATTAAAACAAAATTTTGAGATATCTTAGTAAATTAAATTTTAAGATATCAATTATAAATAAACATTACAAATTTTGAATTTTTCTTAAATTAAGATATCACAAGATATAGATACCATATGAAAAAAATCATTTGTGATACCAAATTGAAGGTAAACAAATAAACATCTTGATACCAATTGAAAGTATTTTTCATTTTGAACATATGATACCAAATTAAAATCAATATTCATTTTTCAATTATTTTTCATCATAAAGTATGGGAGTGGAAATCAAAGGTAAACAAAATACTAATTGAAAGATAAAATACGAATTTTCTCCCCCTTTATGAAATACTAAATAAAACGATACATAAGCTTATATTAGGACACCAATTGAAACATAATCAATTGAGATAAGATAGTCATAAAAAAAATCAAGTTTAGCATACCCAAAATTTATATTTTCATATATATCTTTGAGCACAAATAAAGCATATATATATATGAAAAGTTAGATACCAATCGAAATTGATACTATATGAAGTGTAAGCATACATATATCAAAAACATCTATATGAGTATACAAAAAAATGTTAATATTGATACCAATTGAAACGATCCAATGATACCAATTGAAACATAATATGATCAAGTGTATAACTCATATTTTCTACCACCCATTTCATGCACAAGTTTAAAAAGATTTTCAATAATAAGCATACAAGGCATGGTCGCTGTAACACCCTGCTCCCGGAATACGTAATTAGTTGCGTATTCATATTTTTTATCATATTTTTTAGATTTTCTTCCTGTATTTATTTTGTATTATGAGTTATTTATATGAATGTTTTGCCTTGGATCTGGATTCGTGAACTCGGAGCAGCCCTTGTCTGAACCGGGAGCCCGATCCTAGGGTATAGCTCGATTTGGTCTTTCTGCTATTTTAATTTGACCGATTTCAGTTTTAAATACCGTTTTTCAATATTCTAGATTTTTCATGATTTTCTGAAATTTTCTTGAATTAAGTTGTAAATCTTCAGAACCGGGGTCGACCAATACCGCTGCTCGATTCTCGGATTTTTAATTTACAAACGAGTTAAAATTCTAAAAACGGCTTTCTCATAACTTCTTAAAATCATATTTTCTATCTAAATACTTTTTCTGAGAATTTTCTAAATTTATCAAAATTCCCCTGGATTGGTGTTGGCCAGTATCACTGGTTGATTCCAGGAATTTTAGTTTACAATTGGAATCAAATTCTTGGATTCTACTTTCATATTACTTCTTAGAATTATATTTTCTCATTTCATGCATTTTCTGAGATTTTTCAGATTTTATCAAAATCCGGCCGACCCGGTATAGACCGATATTGACGTTTGACTTCAGGATTTTTATTTTGAAAATGGAATTGAATTTCTAAAAACCGATTTCATTAAAAATCTTTAAATAATATTTATTATTTTTGAGAATTTTTAGGAAGCTTTCCAAGCTACTTAAATTTTTAGACTTTTTCGGAGTTTTCGGTGTTTTCCCAGATACCAGAATTTTATCCAGATATTTTACTTTTCTTTTTGTCCATTTCTCTCTCCTCGCCAGACGCGGGGCTCACCTAACACGGATTCAATTTTAATGCAGAGATCATCTCCATTCTGCATTTAATGCTTATGTCCTGCAAGATCAATTCTGAATCTTATCAACCATGCTTTCTTGTCTTTTCTGACTAACGCAATCTCACGTTTTTCCTCCTAGACGCAGATCTTATCTTCGCGTCTAACTCTATTTTGCCTTAACGCGAATTTCATTTTATGGAGACGCAAGTCTCATGGGATGAAAGATATGGCATTGGCACACTTGTAATAATCTAAACAATCCCCTTATATATATATACCCCACTGCTTTCTCTATCTTTCATTTTCTTTCTTCTTCTTCATCTCCAACAGCAACGAAATGGCAGCCCATAAAACAGCCCCTTGCCTTCCCATGGCCGGCCACCTTCTCCCATTTCTCCACCACCATTCCACCCTCCAACTCCACCACCATCTCCGCCACCAACTCCTCCATCATTCCCTCCATCTCCTTCTCCATTCTAGCTACAACAAACAACAACAATACCACCATATTCCTCTCTTTTCTCCATCATGAACCCATCAACCTTCAAAACTTCACCACCATTTTCACCACCACCTACACCACCTTAGCCACCACCAATCACGCCATCCTCTCCTTCTCGGCGTACTCTTTCCAACGGGGTATAGCTTCGTTCTCCGAAACACCATTTTCAAAACTCCAAATTTTTCAAATGAACTACACTTGCACCCCCACAATTTGCTTGGGCTTGGGCTTGGGCTACCGGATTCCGGCCGTCTCCGGCCACCTCCGGCCGCGCCGGCGACCACCGGCCGTGGCCGGCTACCATCCTCCCTTTCCCTTTTCATTCCTTCTTTTATTCTTTCCTTCCTTCTTTCTTTCTTTCTTTTCTTTTTCCTTTCCTTTTTCTTTCATTCTCTGTTTTTCCCTCATCCTTGCGTCTTCCCCTTTTTTCCCAAAACCTGCGCCCCTCTCTCCCCCCATCCATGCGTCTCTCATTTTCTCATCTCTCTGTCTCTCTCTTCTCTCTGTTAATTGCTAAACGCGGAGTTCACCTCGCGTCTAGGCAATTCCTTAACGCGATTTTCGCGTTCTTGACATTTGTATAACGCGGCCTTCGCGTTCTTGTATCAACGCAACGCGGAGCCCGTGCCCGCATCTGTGTCCTTCTCGTGTCAATACAACACGGAGCTCATGCCCGCGTCTGTGTTCTTCTCGTGTTAACGCGACGCAGAACCCACACCCGCGTCCGCGTTCTTCTCGTGTTATAGCTTACACGCAGGTCTCGAACCTCGCGCTTGTGGCATCTACGCGACGCAACTCCCGCGTCTGCGACTCCCGCGTCTCACTCTCAAACCCGCGTCCCCCTATACATACTCTCTCTCCCTGTACACTCTCTCTCCATGGACTTCTCTCTCTAGCTCTCACTTTCTCTCTCCTCTCTCTCTCTCATTCTCTTTCTCTCTTTTGATTTTCTCCTCTCTCTATCACTTTCCTTTAACGCGTTAACGCGTTGGTTACCTGAATCCGAAGATCGGGGATTTCACTGTGTTTTCTAAAGACTTAGGCGAGTGTTCTCGCTTTCCTCTTAACCTTCCCGCTTCGTTGGATCGACTTGGTTGTCTTATGTATTTGTATCTGGAACTAACACCTTCTCTGCAGGTACCCTAACCTCTGGGTACAACCTTTGAGGTTTAAAGTCCTCTAGACTTTCTCTATATGCTACACCTGGTAGGCGGACCTAGCGTCAACATTTTACCGCTTGCTCCGTTCTAGCGTAGTTACCTCGTGAGCATGGCTTCCCCGTGAGCGGTAGTATAGCGTTCTTACGCTTACTGCGACACGTGTGTCTAGCTACGTTGCGAGCGGTAACCACGTCGAACGTGATAGCATTTAGTGTTGTACATTAGCTTCGTTCCAGCTTGCTCAGCTCTGCTTGATTGTGCTCAGCTATTACTTTATCACTTGCCAAGTACATGCTTGATATGTTAACACTTGACATGCTAATACCTGACACCTATCCGTATCACTTAACAACAGATGTGACATCACCTGACACCCGACTTGCTTCTACTTAACACTTGCATCCTGCTATGATATGACTTATCACCTGCCTTCTAACATATTAATACTTGACCTGTGATTATCACATTTACGGGAATACTATACTTGTTATCTTTTATTATATATACAGTGACCTGAATCTATAGTACTCATGTACTCCTGAATTCTTGATCATGTCTTGCACCCGCTATTCCCGTAAATTGATAACTACATAATAAATCATAAAAAGGAACAACTTGCATCGGGTCGGGGGAAACTTGCGGCTATCAATATATGTTCGTGTTTACAGTGGCACTAGGTATGTTGTGCAACTAAAACCTCTGGTCTGACCTGTGGGCCTCCAGGCGACCGAGGGGAGTGCTGGCTCCCTCCTTCCTGGTACCATCTTGATAAAGGCATTCTATAAGACCCTCCTGTAGGCCTTGCGGCCGGTTCCGTACACCAGCAATAGAACGTCCTGGACCGTGGTCCCGGGCATGTACGGGACCCACTGTAAACATTGTTCGTTGATACCCCCGTTGGTTTCCAATAACAACCTTGTTTTACTCAGATGTGGATATATGTGCGCTGGGACGCTAGTTCACATATCTAGACATCAGGGTAAGGAGTAATAATAAAAATAAAAATTGCCAGTTATGAATCTGTAGTATGCCTTGCCATGTTTGCTTGTATCGGATTTTACTTCGGATTTCCGATTTTATGATTATTATACTATACCTGTTCATATCCTGCCTTCTATTTGTATTCTATCCCGCCTGTCTCCGGCTCTTATCTGATCATACTATGAGTCTTCCCTGCTTGATATCATATGCTGTATATCTACTTGCCCCTGCATGCTTGTGCCCATGACACGATTTTCAATGCATGTTATGATTCAGATTTATTGATACACGTGTGCTTACCTATGCTCGCCATCTGGCTTTCGCATCACCACTCGCCGGGGAGTTCTGACTCCTCTGGATCCTCATGTCCGGGTTTTGGAGCTTGGAGCATGTGGATTCTCCTAGTTGCTGATCAGAGTGGCACAGCGGTAGCGTGGATCTCCAATAGACCGTCCAGAGCCCCATCCTTCCAAGCCCCCTGCTCAGCTCTAGAGTTTTCATGTTATGACTCTGAGCCTCCACTTGTACTATTCATGCTTATCACCTTGTATTCTCGCAATTGCGCCATATTGGTGATGTAATATTCTTGTAATATTTGTCACATCTGGTGATAACCCTGTAATTGTAATCATGTGTTGGAATGTATAATGCACCACTTGCTTTCGTACTCTGATTCTTGCCTGTACTGATGCTTAGCGTATATACGTAAGGGTATTTCTGACCTGCATATATACGTCGCAGTAACGTCTCCGTACCCGCCGGATCGGGGCGTTACAGTCGCCCAACCAACCGCCCTTAAAATAGGTAGGGGTTTTCAAAAATAGGTTTGAAGATAAAATATGTTTGAAAACTCTACCATATGAAGAATACGAACTAGTTATATGAAAAATTTGTAAACTAGTACGAAATCCTTCAGGTAAGGAATAAAAAAAAATATATTTCATGAAAAATATGTAAATCACATGATCATTAAACACTCAATGGTCTATAAAGTACAAATTGTACTCATGAAAACAAAATCATGAGAAAACATTTAAATGAAGTGAGTGTACAAGTTATGTGAAACACATTATCATGAAAATAGTCAATTAAGCTCAAAATTCTTTAGAACATGAAAATCATCAAACGATTTAATCTTCAAGGTATATGTATGTCATGTACAAACTAAAGTATACATACATATCCAAACATAACGAGTCCAAAAAAGTATATGCATGAAGGCAAGTGGCTCAAGGAATGTATATGTATAACTAATAGTTTAGACAAGATGGATATATACATGAAGTTAAAACACAAACATGAAAAACATGTACAAAATGGGAATACAAGTCAAATGTATGAATCATCAAAACTAGACTATACTAGTACATGTAATGAGTACAAATGAGCGTTCAAGTACAAACATATAATGGTCTATTTGTGGCTCACTAGTTGTACAAGTATATATCCTAGTTTTAATAAAAACTAACATCCAAACATGTAATCAAATCATGAAGCATAAAATGAGACATAAACCAACATGATAAATATAAATACGATGTAAATGCACAAGCATTAGAACTATGATATACATAATAGCTAAACAATGGTGAGAACACAACATATGAGTCCATATAAACATGGGTGATCTCAAATGCTATACATGCATGTCAATGATCTAATAATCATGACATTTAATATACTAATTAAAACATGCTAAAACTCAATAATGTGGAAAGCATGTAAATATAAATGGGAGTTAGAGATCGATACCAAAACCGATGAAGGCAACTCTTCAAGTCTCCAAAAACAAGGTGGTCCTCCCACCAAACTCCCCTTGAAAGTGATGCATCCAAATTGTCCTTTTTAAGCTCGGAACGCATCTACCTCAAGGCACCATCGCTCTCACGTCATGCGAGAGCCCACACCTACATCAAAAATAATAGGGGTGGTCTTTGGTACCCACACTCTTTTGGGTCCATGGGGGTTAGTTCCTTTCCTAACCCAAACAAACTTATTTGCTAAATTAGAATCATTTAAACGATCATAACAAAATTTAGCAAGGTGGCCCTTACGTCATGCGTACATGTGTACACATGAGCATACATCGTGTTATAAGTATGTCCGTGAGGAGCATGTGTATGCCGTGGTTGGTGTGCATGTAAAGATGGAACTTGTTTCTTTCGAAATATAGATTCCAAACGTGAGTGGTTCATGGCACAATGGCTCAAAGTGGAGCCCAAACAATCCACACTCTTCTTCAAAACATTTATATTATTTTTAATACTTGAAGATAAAGTGGAGCATGCAATAGGTAACTTAGGTGAAGCTACACTAGCATGGCAAACATGTGAATCTAAATCATTTTTCAAAGAAACGTTTTTATTTAAAACAATTTCCAATTCCTTTGAAATAGAAGTAATTTTGCTTTTCAAAGATTCATTCTCTTTTAAAACAAAATCAAGCTTTGAAGTTATAGCTTTATTTCTTAAAAACTTCATTACAATCATTTTTAGATTTCAAAAATTCATTTTCCTTTAGGGTAAGGTCTAGTTGAGATTTAAGTGAGTCACGTTCACTAGAAATCTCTTCCTTCTCTTATAAAACTAAATCAAGTCTAGAAGACAAATTTTCATTTTCTTTATTCAAAGCAAAAGTCTTCTTTTTCAAAAGATTATACTTTTCTAGTAATTTTTCACACACAATAGAATGTTCTTCAATTAAATCATTTGGATCAACATAGTCATTACATGAAGAACTAGCATCATCACTATCTAATTGAGTTTCCGAGTATACCTTAAGGGAGTCATTCCCTTGGACCATGTAGCATTATTGCTCGGATTCTCCACTAGATTCATCCTCCGGTTGATTGGCAATTGAAGCTTGGAGGAGGTCAACGTGTTCCACACTGCAAAGGCGGAATCACAGTTAGAAACTAAGCACAAATATTCTTTATTAAGCGTGCTTCTAGGTGCCTCAAGGGCTTGTGCATTGGCCTCTATATGTTTGCTATTACCAAGATAGGATTTCTTGGTAGCGGCAAGGAAAACATGCAAGCCTAGAGTTTTCAAATACATGGACATCCTAAATTTTCACATGTCAATGTTGGAGGCATCAAACATGGGAGGTGACAAGCAATCCATGAGTGTGTGTAAACAATATAAATGTGTAAATGCAAATGATAGATTAGCTAACCAAGATCACACTCCTAGGTGGTTAAACCAAATATCAGGAGCGCAGGCTCTGATACCAATTGAAGGTATACCTAGGGGGGGTGAATAGGTGTACAGCTAATCTAGTGAACTAAATGCGAAAATTAAAACTTATTTGCAATCAACACTTAATGCAACCAACGAGTGTAGCCGAATTCCGGTGAAGGGCTCTGGACTAACTCCTCTTGATTCCTCTGAATAAGAGTTGAGGCGCTATATGAAGCTCTCGTGGTTAAGCACAAGTGAGGCACACACAAACAAGCCAAGCATATAATGAATGTATGACAATATAAATGATGCAAGGCACAACATAAAGAGAGACAATGGATCAAACGCAAACAACGAGATTTGTTTCGAGGTTCAAGCACCCAGCTCTACGTCCCCGCCTTCACCCAGAAGGATTTCCAATCCACTAACTTGTCCACACAGGACTCCCATACAGGGAACCTCCATTGAGGATTTGGGGCAAATACAATATGGAGTACACAACTCTTCTCACAACCAAAACAACCTCTACACTTAGAGGCTAGGCACAAAGCCACAACAATATCTACCTCACAAAAGAGGGATAAGCACAAAAGCCAAACAAGGATCATCTCACACTTGAGGGATAACCCAATTGCACAACCTTCTCTACACTAAAAAGGAAAGGCATAAAGCCAAGCAATGATAAGGTTTACAACTTGGTGGTATATCTCAACCACAAACCAATTTTCCCACAAATAAAAGATCCTATAGATAGGATAGAATGATATAGCTCAAGTGTGGAAAACAAGAGTTTGAAAATCAAAAACTCAAAGAAAAACTTTAGGGAAAACTTTAGATAGAATTGAAAGTGAAGATCAAAACAATCCCAAAGAATTTTCTTTTCAAATGATTTTCCAACCCTTTAAAAACAAGATGAAGATCAAATCTTTAAGCACTAAAAACTCTTTAAAAACTTACTGGAAGATGTAAATTTTTGCTCTGAAAATTCTCGAAGAAAACCTCTCTCAAATGGGGTTTTTATAGCCTCTTTAAAAAACTAGCCGTTGGCTGCAAATATGGTCAGATTTGACCATCCGGTCGACCAGCCAACGGTCGAATTTTGACCGTTGCCAACCACCGGTCGACCGAAACGGTCGACCGCCCTTACCCGAAAGTAAGGGGACTTCAGTCGGTCGACCGCCGGTCAACCGGCCAAACCCAATGGCTTTTGTGCACGTCTCGTGCACGTCCGGTCGACCGGTCCGGTCGACGGGCCACTGGTACGGTCGACCGGTCCGGTCGACTGCCAAAGCCTGGCAAAAACATTTAAGGGACTGAAAAATTGGATTTTTAATTCTCAAATAAATCCCATAAAATCTCTAAAAATCCACAAAAATAAGTTCAGTATAATACTTTGATATACAAACATGTGTGAAAAATTTCAACACATATTTCAAACAATTTGAACCATTTTTGTGACTTAGAAATTTTGCCAAAAACCAAAATCTGTATTTTCTAAAACTTGAATTTTTGAATTGAAAATTCGTTTTGTTCAAAACTCATCCAAACACAAAAACATGATATTGAACAACTTTTAGGCATGTAGTATATGGATATAAACCAATATACATGAAATAGATATATATCAATGTTTTTGATATTTAAATCCGAAAATATGTTTTGTTAAAACACTAAACTCCAAACCCATGAATAGGCATATCAAAATAAGTTTGTCTAAGATATGAAGCATACATGTATATAGAACAAATCTAATATACATTAAATCATGTAAACTTGTATTGATACTATCTATTCATGAAAACCAAGATCGGTTAAACCAAAAACCGAAAACTAATAAACATGAAAACTTAAACAAGTGTGTGTTTGTGAACTTGAGCATATCACACTATCTAGTCTTTACAAATGGATCTAAAAACATAATCTAAACTATGTACCGAAGTCTACTTGACGAACTCCGTCTTCAAGCCGACTCGATCCAAACCGTGATCCACCGAGCTTGACTCCAACGAGTGCTATATATGATCTTAATGCTCGGGCTCTTGAATCACCATGTGAGAAGCTCAAAAACACCTTTGTTGAAGCTAATCACCTACTAATATCTTGGTTAAGGATATGAAACTAAACATCACAATATTATTAGTAAGCATAACTACATGAGTTAATCATCATCAAAACTAGAGTGGAAGGCCTCTGGGCCAACAGTACTGGCTACCTAATTATTCAGTTGTTAGGGCTATGCCCGGATTACGACGCCATACTGGTTGTCTTTTCGTGCGGGGCTATGGTCTTCAGTTATTAGAGCCTTGGGACTTGTCCTGATTTAGCGTCAGGGGTGTTAGACCGTGTGCACGGTACTCTTTCAAAATGCATGCACTACATTGACAGGAAGTTACAACAACGATAATCTTATTTGATATGTGAAAAAAACGACTGTGCTATAGGACACAACTAAGTACTACATTAGTTAGGTTTATAATAACCAACCACACTAGTGACATATGCTAGGTTACTACGCATATTAACACCGGTTATTGGTCTTATCAGTGGTATTCTTTTACTTACAGACTTATCCATGTTATTATTCAGTTATTTTTTGTTCACCGTTATCATGTTATGATTATGTACCACTATTTATATGCACGAGCATCTTTTTTTTTTTTTTTTTACACACTCATTGGGTCGCTTTCTGATCAATCTGAATTTGCACGTCCAGATATTTGATGCTTTATTCTATTGTTCAGGTGTTCGGTGAGACCGTATATGTTGCGAGGAGTTGGAGTTTCTCTCTACCTATTATGATGTTCTTGTCTGCCTTTTAATTCATGTTATTTCTTTAGCTTCCTTGATTATATATCATTACCAGTTGTTATTTCATTTCTTATTTCATATGATATCATGTGTGGACATCTATATATGTTATTGCATTGATCATGATTCATTTTAACAGATTCATATAGTTTATTCGGATTACTTAAGGCTCAGCGTGTATACGTGAGATATTTTTCTTACGTATATGTATCGGCGACTCTCGTCGCGTCTCCGTTCCAGCGTATTTTAGGAAGAAGGAATTATATTCAAAACCAACTGAAGGAAAATTTTCTCCCGTGACTTCTATAAAAATTTTGTCCATCCATCTTCATTCGCGGGAGAGATTCCTTTTTCTTCTCTCTCTCACCTCCCTCTGGTTCTTCCTCTCCTTCATATTTTTCGTCGCTCGTTGGGGACCGATCGATCATTTTCCCAGAGTTACCGGCGGTATACTAGTATTATATACTCTCAATAATAACTTTAAGACACCGACATTAAGGGGCAACTTCGTAATTGGAGTAAAGAGAAAAGATTATTTTAATAACAAGCCTTGCTTTAAGCTGCTCTCTCTCCCCCCTCCCTTTTTAGCCCCTTTTCTCCGATCTAATCCCGGCCAGTGACGTTGCTGGTTGATCACGAAAGAATCAAATAACGAAGAACAGATCTCGGATCTTTGGAGCTTCTCGATTTCGATTCCAAAAGGTACGATTTTGATTCCCCTCTCTCGATTCGAGTATAATCATGAATGAAACAGTTCCGGAGCAGTAATTCGGAATTGACATCATTGCATTTGATTGAGTATTTCTGCTCTATTTGTGCATCGATTGATTATCTTTGATTTCTGCTTGCAGCTAAAATTTCAAGCATAAAAGATGATTGATTGCGTATAGTCTAGTGCTGTGAAAGTGCAGATGCACCGCGAGTAATGAATATCGTCAAGGGCGTCGCCGATCTCCTCCGGAGGTCAACCAGCGGCCAAGCCGGCGACGGTGGCCACTGGGCCATGTAGACAAGTTATCCGCTCCTTCTGCAAAAATTCGATTCAGGTACCAATTTTTAGTATAAAAGTCATGCTTATATATTTTTTCTGAATAAACGAGGGAACTTGCTCTTCAAAGTGATGTTAACAATTTAAGCTTAAAAGAGTTTTGAGAAATAGCGAGTAAGAGCTGCAGACAGTAGGACACAACTTGGGTTAGAATTCAAGTGCCTGCCTGTAGTAATGAATATAAATGTTGTGCAATAAGAAAATGAAGCAAATACTATATCAGAGGGAAATTCACAAATGAGTCAGACATGCTATATGTTAATTCGATTAAGTACACCAGTATGCTGCCTTTGGACATTCAAGCTTCTTCCAATTTATATATGTGGAGAGGGGTTAATAAAATTATTTACCATGTGAACCACTGAGGAGCTGAAGATGGAGATTTGCAAAGAATGTAGCTCATCAATTACAAGTGATACTGGATAGTTAGGAGCTAACCTTTCAATGACTTTACCAAGTACTCCTCCCATGGCAGTGGAGTTTGATATGGATCTTGAGTCTAGAAGGCTCCATGAAATGTTTGAACAAATTTTGCTCTGGACTGTTGACGTCAGCTTCTTTAGTTGGAGATGAGCTTCTAAGACGACTTCTGGAATGAGTGCGTCCTGCCATGAAATCTTGAATAATCTTTTTTTGGGGATTGTCAACCTGGTGCTGTCACTCTTCATTGGAGCTGAATTTCTATTGGTAGGTCATGAAATCTAGCTACTAGTTACAATTCTTCTATGGCAATGAGAGAGCAACCTCTTGGTCCTCCTAGACTGATTCCAGACAATGAAGATTAGTGGAGTGAATAGCATACACCAAAATACCAGTAATATTGCTATGGAGATTTGCTTTTCACCTCAGTTAGAGTAAGTCAAATTGCTAACTCAAAGCATGGTGCCTTCTCTGTCACAATGAGTAGTCAAATTTCTATTGACCTCAGGGCAATGAGTAGCCAATCGGCTAAATTTATCACCCAGACTTGTGCTTGAGGATTCTGAACCATGGACGAGCAGTTGTAACCACAATAGGAGGACATTTGGTGCGACAAAATGAGGAGGTATAATGCTACTGTTAACAACACTACACAAGGGCACAGGCAACTTGGAAAACACTGTAATTAACTAACTGAAAGTAACTAGTGCCGAATTGGGAAACATGGATGCAAAACATGACTGGAGGTTACTGATGGAGACCACAAGGGCATCAATTGAAATAAATGGCTACTTATTTGTTTTGTCAGTCAAGGTACCCTTTAAAATATGATCTTATTAATTGGAGAACTAGAGGCCGAGGTGAGAGTTATGACAGAAAGTTGTCGGGAGCCAACTGAAGTCGATATAGATGAAGCTAACTTTCACTGAACTAGACATGTAGCTACAAAGCCATGTAGAGAGATGATGTCATTGATAGTAATTAAATGAGCCCGTATTTGGCATTAGAGTCATTTATTAAGATAAGTACTGAATACATCTTGTGGCATGTATCGTGAGGCTATTAAATATACTTGGAGAAGGCAGTTAGCTCTTAGCTGTGCTGAGTAGATTACTTGCCTAATGGCTCTTAAACAGTTAAAGTTGTCTAATAGCATAAGAGTAGGTCATTGTTGATAGAATTTGATCCTGTTAACAGGCAACATGCATTCATGTTATTGACGAGAGCTCCAAAAGATGAAGTCTAAGACTGAAGTAATTAATTTGTGAAGCAACCGCCATTCAGGATAAAACCAAAGTGGAGTCCCTCATGCCAAACCTCCCAACCCCCCTTCCCAAAAAAAAAAAAAAAAGGAAAAAAGAGAGGAAAAAGAACTTAAAACCAACCAAGGGAAAAAAAGAAATTCAAATTCTTTCCCTATTGCAGACCATATGTCAGTATTTTATTGCAGGAATGGCTATTCTATTTACGACCATTGACATGTTTCAGAAAAATACTTGCTCCTATAGCTGATTTGGGAAAACACTTGCCCTTCATGATTCAAACTGATTATTTAAATACGTCCTTATCCAAGATATGGGTTTGTAGTATGCCTCATGGTCCTCAACTAATTACTTGCCTTTCATAATTTTGACAAATTAGTTAAACAAAAACTTATTCAAAATATGATAGTAGATGTGGATTGGTAGTATGCCTAAACTAATCAATTGCCTTTCATAATTTGGACAAATTAGTTTAAACAAAAACTTATTCAGAAAATGGTAGTATACTTATTAATTAGGATAGCATTTGATCATTCATAGTCACATTCCTAACTTATTTAGGTTGGGCACTCTATTTTCTTCAAAACTCAAGGGTCATTTATCTTTTTCCCTCCCCAAAATTTTTATCTTCCGTTCCTTCTCTTATCCAGCATATCTGCAAATTTACAAGCTATGATGGTGTATTTTCTTTTTGAAGTTTAACATCTAACTTACCAAGTTAAATTGTATGATGCAAATTGATGATTTATATATTCTTTTTCCTTTTTATGAAAAATTTAAGCAGCAGTCTTTTAGACATGATGATAGTAATTAAGTTTCTGTAAGAAATTATTTTCAAACCTTAATAGCTTTTATTTAGTCCAGCATCTTTTATCATCTTTCTGAGAGTTATAACTTCTAACATGTTTGTTTCATTTTAAATGGGCTAATAATTGACTACAAGGAGGATTCGGGCAAAGTGGCTAAACAAATGACCAAATCCACCAGATAATTCAGAGTGGATTAATGCTATAAAATTCATATGTTGTAGGGGCTACTAGGATGAAAGCCCTGCAAAGAGGTTAGCTGATTCAAAGTAGATCGAAGCATGTCATATTTGGCATAAACAAGACCTGAACATTGATTTTTCTTTGCTGCGCAAACTACAAGAGATTGAAAATGGCATTTATGAAGTTAAAAAGTTGACAGGGTTCCTTCTACTCTGTGTACAGACTTTGTGACTTGTGTTGAGTGAATTGCATCAAATTCGTTGATACTAATTGATCGGATGATTTTATTCTTTATAATGCTGTCATCGGTCTCACGATTTGATTATTTTTCTTATCAAAACCTGGTAACTTGCTGACAACTTGTTTTTTGTATGTCAAAATCACAAATCTTCACACTGCATGTAGAGTAACGTTTTTCAAATCTTACTAAATTCAATCTAACAAATTGAAAGACAGACATAACCTTATTTGAACTTTTTTGTCATTATGTGGTTGTGAGCTTGATCCTCTAACAACTCTTTGTTCTTTGCTTTTTCTCAGTGATACTGGTGAGGAGGCAGTATTAAATAACCTTTGGCAGAGATATCAAAATGTTATTGATAAGGTAATATTTTCCTATGGCAGTTGTGGTCGTGTATAAAACAAATGGCAGATTCCAACTATTTTTTGTCAAAGTTTATAGTCATTTGTTCTTTAGGTCATCACCTTTCAATAACTTTGAAATATTTTACATACTGATCATTTTTATATGAAGAGATAGGAAGTGTTTTAAAAATGGCTGTCACTTTTGTTTTGGACAATCTTAATGGTCACATGAAAATTGAAATGCAAGTAAATTATGTTAGTTTCATTCAGTGTTAGTTTGTTTAGATGATTGTTGTCACATAAGAAATAACAGAACCTAGTCTTTCTGGACAATACAAATTTTCTTTCTTCTGTAACTTCCTTTATATAGAATGGACGATTTTTATATTGCTTATTTATCAATACACACCTGCACCATTTTAACATGTTGTGGGATTTATTTTATGAGGCAAAAAAATTTATTATTTTAAAAAGAAGTTCTTCAAATTTAATATGGCTTAATGGCTAACTATGTGAGTTAAAGAAATTACTTAAATTTGCATATATCATCATGTCGTGCATTCAATAATGTTGAGGGTTCATTTGATCCTAGGGGTGGCAATTCTGACCCGACCCGCTCACTGATGGAGATTTTACTATCGCTGTCTTAATTATCCCAAATGTACGGTCAGTCAGTTGTAGCACTCGAGGGTCGATCCTCAGGGACATGTGGTTCTTTAGTTTAAAAACATTAATTAGGCAAATTGATCTAAAGGTTGAAGTTGGATGTTTGTTTAATTGTTGAGCTATTTATAAATCTAAGGGAATCAGGCACCTAGGGACGAATCCCCTAAACTACTCTTCATGCGGTCAATCTAGACATGTCTCTATTAACGCGTTATGGATTATGAGTCTGTCTCTAATAAGGAACTAATCCTAGATGTCAGATTTAAGCACATGTTATTATTCTCATTTATATAATCCGTCAAAGAGTGAATAAAATTTAACTAATTAAATTAAAGGCAGAAAAATGTTAAAACTCTAAGCATGGATCATTAATTTAAAATACATAATCTGTCAAATACCTTAACTGTACGTGAAATTGATTTCCTAATAGATCTAGATTATTTGATGTGAACACTAAAGCCCTAGATATAGAATTTTAATTGACCACACGAAATTAGCCTAGGTTCATCATCCTAGGTGCATGAAAGTATTTAGCTGCGAATGCTTACACTACTACAAAGATAATAATAAAATAAACTATCAATTACCATTAAAAATTAACTAGTAATTACAATAAATAATAAAATAAATTTTGGGTATTTCTAGAGAGGTTATCAAGTCCATGATGTTGGCACAAAATCCGAGGAGAAAGCTCCAGTTACCAGACTGTTCGCATGTGTCCTAGAACCAAGGCCAAAACACCAAAAATGCCGCCTTTATCTCACTAAGAAAATAAAAAATAATAAATTTAAATTCAAAAAAGCATCACACAACCCTCTACCAATTGCGCAAGCACAAAAGAACCAGCCAGAGAAAAACAAAAGTTATTAAATAATATTCAATTCCATCATTGCGCAAACACAAAAGAAATAATAAAAAAGAATCCAAAAAACCAAAAAATCCAGCCCTCAGCCGCAATCAAGAGAGAGAAGCTTCTCTTGCACGAATTCCTAGAAATTTAAAAAATCAAAAGCTTCTGCAAAAATTTCAGCACAATAGCCACAATGATTATAGCCCTAAAATCAAAAACTTAAAAATATATATCCCGTGCTGAAAACCCCACTTGGCCTTTAATAGGCCAGTACTTTTCAACATAAATTCCCATCACAATAAAAAAACGCAGAAAAAATCTTAGCTTGCACACTTTGCATTTTGCCCCTAGACTTTTTCATAATTGCATTCAACCCCATCTCAGCAAAAAAAAGTAGAATTATTTTGACTGTTAAGGGCAGTCGTATGCCCGAATTCGCAAAAATTTTTTACATGAAAGTTGTAGCTTTTTGAATTCTCTTTTTAGACACTTGGATGACTTCATTTGGAGTTCTGTAGCAAAAGTTATGGTCAAAATATCTCAGTATGTTCAGAAACTAACAATCTTTATTGTTGAACTTTTTTGCGCAATATCAGCCTTTCTACTCGCTTCTCCTCGAAAGTTGTTTGCACATCCACTAAAATACACTCAAGTAACATTA